>VKOC01002643.1:0-49683 GCA_009364415.1 Spea multiplicata | reverse complement strand
CATACATATTTATGTGTTGTTCCCAATTCTACGAAGTTCTCGAAGTTTGTGTTTGGCCCCATATTTTCTTACAGTTTGTTGGCTCAAGAGTGTGTGGGGAGAAATGTGATATGTTCAGGACATGAACTAGCATTATTAAGGTCAGGGCTCTGTGCGGGGAGGTCAAGTTCTTCCACACCAAATTCATCCAACAATGCCTTTATGGACTTTGCTATCTGTACTGGGACACAGTCATTCTGGAATGGAAAAGGGTCTTCACCCAAACTGTTCCCAGAAAGTTGGAAGCATAGCATTGTCCAAAAAAAGGAAGTAAGGAGCCCAACCTCTGAAAACAGCCTCAGACCATCATCCCTCCTCGGCCAAACTTTACAGTAGACACAATGCAGTCAGACAGGTAATGCATCCGCCAAACCCAGACTCTCCCATCGGACTGCCGTGGAAACTCATTTCACGAAGCTCCCACTGCAGTTTTTGTGCTGATGTTAATGGAACTTTTCAGCTATGGAATCAGCAAAGCGTTGGCGACAATTACACACCATGCACATCAGCACTGACTTTACGTGGTCTTCCGCTTCATGTTGCTGCTGTTCCTAAATAATTCCACTTTCCAATAATACCGCTTCCAGTTGGCTGTGGAATATCTAGCAAGGATGACATTTCACAAACTGACTTATTGAAAAGGTGGCATCTGATCACAGCACCAAGCTTGAATGACCCATTTTTCCCCCCACAAATGTTTGTAAATGCAGACTGCATGGACAGGGGCTTGATTTTATACACCTGTGGCAATGGTCTGATAGAAACACCTGGATTCAATTATTAGGAAGTGTGTCCCAATACTTTTGGCCATATAGTGTATTCAGGCCCGGACTGGGACAAAAAATAGGCCCGGGTATTTAAGACTGAGCAGCCCATTTCTATTTATTTATTTTTTATTAAACCAAATTCTGATAAATTTAATATACCATTTCTTGTTGTCTATGAGTTATATTTCAGCATGCTTTTGTCACTGTAATCAATTAGCATTACATAAAAATATAATAAATGAATCGTAACATCAGGCAATTTATAAAGCGCTATATCTTCAATGAAAGATTCAAAACAGTAACTAATCTTTGACCATTTGGTTGGCACTTAGAAAAAAAACTAGTAGCAGTGTGGCACTCCTTGGGCCTTGGCTGGTCAGATCACCCTCACGACGAGTGAGTCTGTAGTCAAGATCACAAGACACAGCAACTGAATTTGCGTCTCTTCAGCAATCCTCTAGGCGGAGCAATGTTTGATATAAAAAGTCATCGGAACGTTTTTTGTCCATATCTAATTTAGTTTGCCACTAATACTTTAATAAGTATGCGGTTTGAATAGAGTAAATAACACAATCTTTTACTTTGTCCTCTGATTTCTGGTGCCTATGAATATATATGTCTCTCTGATTTGTGATTCTAATTTCAGTGTAGAGGTTTATAATACTCTGGATATGTAAAATATACATGGTTCAAATTTATTCTATATACAGAAAGTAAAGGGCGCAGAAAACAATGACTAAATACCAACAGGAAAGGCTCTGCCACACGACACCAAAAACACACATTCACAGGACAGACTCTCAAAGACACCAAACACACACACCAGGACAGACTCTGCCAACCTTTAAGAACCAAACTTCAACTTCACTTGGACAGGCTCTGCACCAGAAGCACACACAGGAAGGCTCTGACACACCGAACACCAACACACCACAGGACAGGCTCTGACACCCAGACACACATAACAGGACAGGCTCTGACACACCGACACCCAAACACACACCAGGACAGGCTCTGTCACACCAACATTTCCTTGGGCCCTGCTCCATGCTCCCTAGCATGCAATCACTCCCTCCGCTACCACACCAAAATTGCCACACTGACTGCAGATTAGGGGAAGACTGTGAGAGTTAGTGCAGTCTTCCCCCATTCTCACCCTGACTTTGAGAGGTCCTCTCCCCTGAAATCATTCCCAGTCCTTTGTCTCTCATTCACTAAGCCATACCTTTCTCCTTTCCTTCCCGTGAACTATAGCTCAACACATATAAACAGCACTTGCACGTATAGATCACATACAAACCATATATTTGCAGGTATGAATAAATGATGTATGGAAACATAGCATAGCAGGTATAAATCAACAGAATCAACACAAAAAAACAAGCTTTGCAAGTATAGATCAATTGAAAATCACATGTTAACTCAGCGTTGAAGGTATAGATCAAATAAACAGAATCAGACATACAAACCCTCTATTTGTAGGTATACATTAATAATGTATGGAAACAGACCGTGCCAGGTACAGATCAACAGAATAACACACACCCAGCTTTGCAGGTATAAATCAATTGGAATTCACATATAAACTCAGCATTAAAGGTATAGATAACCCCCTAAATTACAGCATAGATCACAGGTTGCACACCCCAAAGCCAGTCTTGGTGTCCACTTTGCCCACATAGAACCTGATCAGCACCCAGATTACAGCCCAGCCTGAGCCAACTTTGTCCCCTAACAGCCCAGTGTAAGACATCTTCCTCTGCAAACAGTCCACCCTTCATGTGCCATCTTTGCATTTCCCCAAATCACTTAAACATCCATGATAGACATAATCACTTACACAGTTACTCATTCACACAAATCATTTACACATATTCATTAATGCAGTCTCACAAAAAATTCAAGCAATTCATCCACACATTTATTCAATCATTCTCGTATGCATTCACACAATTCATCCACACATTTATTCATTCATTCTCGTACGCATTCACGCTACCCCCTCTCCACATCTACCCCTCCCCTTCTTATCTGCCCCTTCTCACTATGTTCCCCCTTATCAATATGCCACCCCTCTCCCCTTCTCACTGCCTTCCCCCTTTTCTTTCACTATGTAACTCCTTCCCCACTTCTCAATATGTACCCCTCTCCCCCCTTTCTCACTATCTAACCCCTCTCCTTCTCACTGCCTCCCCCCTCTCCCCCTTCTCACTCTCTACCACCTCTGCACCTTCTCACTGCCCCCCCTGCTCCTTCTCACTGTACCCCCCTCACTATCTACCCCCTTTCCCTACTTGTTGCCGGAGTCCTGCTGTCTTCCCGCTCTGCCGCAGTGCGCGCTTCACAGCTGAGCGCCGGAATATGACATCATATTCCGGCGGTCAGCATGAAACGCCGGCACCGCAACGGAGTCACGGAGAGTGAGGGGCACGGAGCAGTTGCTAAAAACTTCACGAGCAACCGCTCGGCGCCCCTGTCCAGGACTTAAATTAAAACATTGGGGGTTTTTTTATGTTGTTTTTTTTAGCGTTATTTAACATGGAGGATGTTAAATAAAGTTTTTAAAAAAAACCCCGATGTTTTCATTTAAGTCCCGGGCAGGCGCCCCTGCAGCCGTGGCGCCCTGTGTGGCCGCACACCCCTAAGGCTGCCCCTGAAGGGGGCTGCCTGGCCCCCTACAGTGGCGGGCCCGGTTGCAGTTGCTGCGGACTTAAGAGGCCGCATAGGCCCAGTCAGTCAGGTCCTGACTGGGCCTATTTTAAGGTTGGGGCCTGGAGCTGCAGCTCCATCAGCCCCTATGTCAATCCGGCCCTGGGCCGCTTGGCCCACCGGGCAAATACCCGGTGTTCCCGATGGCCAGTCCGGGCCTGAGTGTATTAACAAGGAACAACAGGTAAGCAATGAGAGCTAGCAATCCAGTAACATTTAAGATGTTAACCATAGTCTTGAATTTAATTATTTTAATTTATGTAAATAGCAACCGTTACAGACATAAGCAAAGTTAAAATGCACCTGTCCTCATTTCCATTTGTGTTCTGCATAAAATCTCTCTTGCAGTTACGTACTCAATTGCTTGAAAATAGTATTAAAAAGAATGATTGATAAAAGAAACCAGACTCCATTTCACCTTATATTCCCTTCCAGAAGGCTTCCGTTTTCATTCTTGAAGTAATGATGACTGATGTTATATGTAAAAGTCAGTTACTTGATGTAGACCTTTGAAAGCTGATATGACTGATATGACCAGGAACCAGGATCACCTTGTGGCAACCTCGCCAAATTATGGGCAGCCAAAGCCATTAATGCTTAGAGCTGACAGCTGCGGCGACATACGGCATGTCTCGGGAGCACTTCTGGACCTAACTATATAATGATTTTTCCTTCTATGTATGTAAAAAAAAATCCACAATTTGATGACGTCTAGTCATCTGTCACACATAGAAGTCCCCCCTTTTTGTTAAACATGAAGATATAATACAAACACTGAATCAATTAATTTTGATATGCATGAACTATGGAATTCAACCACAATTCCAGTATTTTTTTCTTTCAGATATAACATTGATATAATGTTATACCTATGCTACGTTTCCTTTCTATGTAGGCATTTCAATTGCTTAACCATCCGGACAGCTATTGTAATTCATCTCACCTACTTTCTGTCTCATTTGGATGGTCATTTCTGGGCTTATCTCTTGGCCTTGTGATGTATTTTGCCCATTTATATTTATACTGCCCCTATATTTACCCTGATCTTTCCCTGTTTTGTTATCGCTTTCTTAATCTCCTGCTGCATAACAGCCTTTTTGTTCCATAAATAAATAAAATGCAATAATAATATTTCTTACCATATGGCTTCTCAGTGTCCCTGTGAGCAGAGGCGGTTGTCGGTACAGTGGCCAGACATGTCCATGCGCATTTTTAGAGTCTCACTTCCAATGACGAATGTTAAGGCGGCGGACGAAGAGCAAGTATGAGGCAAGAAGTGATTGGCAGCGGGGCAACTAAGCTTCTTTTTTTTTTCTTCTTAAGATGACCAATGTTCAGACGTTCCCAGTAACATAAGTAAGGAAAACTAATTGTTTCAAAAAGAAAATAGATTTCAATGTTGAAATAATGTATTCACTTCACTTTCCACAAGGTGCAATTAAAAAAAGTTATAGGTGGTTTATCCAGTGAGATAGAATTAAATACAAGTTTGAATAAAACAGCCCCTGTATTCTTTATCTGCATGGGCAGACAAGGGATGATCATCTCAGGCACCCATTTTTTTTCTTTTAAGAAAACATTTCTTGAACACCTTTTGAGTGAGAACTGTTGTAAAATCCAACAGAAAGGGTACAAAGGTAAACTGCTTTCCCCTACCTGCAGAGTATAGTTTATTTCTATCTTAACTTGGGTCAACACATAGAACAGGTTTAGATAAATATTTGTCATTGTTCCAAAAGTCACACATCTGCTCAGTAAGTTGTAAAGACAGAGAGGAAGACGGTGTATCTGAAACTGACTGAAAAACTAGAATTCCAAATTTAAATAAAATATAATTGTATCCTAAAACAAGATCAGTTCATGGAAATATTCAACAGGAATGCAAAAGCAGACTACTCTTATCGGTTCAAAAGAGTTTAGAAAGGGCCCTTCCGACATGGACTGCACCTATCCAGGTGGGAACGGCCCTTTCCAAACCATTTTGCGCTGTCATGGGAAGACAGGAACATATCAGAGAGAAAGCTGCATGAGTGGTGAGAGGTAAGCGGGGCATATATGTGTTTGTGTATGCATGGATGTGAGAATGGATGTGTGTGTGTTAGTATGAATAAGCGTGTGTAGTTTGTGTGTGTTTACAGATGTTGTATGTTGGAAGAGGGGAGGCAAGGGGCAAAAAAAGGCACAGCCCAGTTGTGGGGGCAATGATGACACAGACTAGCTGTTGAGGTTGGGGGGGGCGTGGGGCAATGTTTGCACCAGGGGCCCCGTAGTTTCTAATTATGCCCCAGGCAGCATTTCAACACATTCTGGACACCACTAAGAAGCCGACTGGGTAACTTTGATATTTTAGAACGTAGGATAGATCCCATTACTGTTCATTTGATTAATGGAAATATGTTTTTAGGTGACATGCACACTTTGGTCTGGTATCTGTCGCCTTAAAGTGACAGGCCGCTTGACCATCTCCACTCTGGCCCCAATTATATTTAAATAATTATTTTGCAGAAAAAGTTCAGATATTGTTTGTAGGTGTGATTCTTAATGTATTTTATTTCAGGTATTGTAGGTATAATATATACAATAAAAAGGCATGCAACGCAGCAAAGTAATTCTCCTTTTATTCTCCTGTTTTAGCAGTTGTGGTAGTTGTGAGCAGACGCATATCGAAAGAAGAGATGGTTACAAAACTAAAGTCCACTTTCTTACAGTACATTTGCTTACAAAAACAAAAGCATATTTTGAGGATGACTGGGTTTAAGTCAGTAAGAAATAATGTGATAACCTCCCAGCAGTTCCAAAATTTGTGGGATGATCCCATGTTTTGCTACGGTCCAGTAAACACAGCAAGGCCCATAAAAACATTGTTGGATGAGTTTGGTGTGGAAGATCTTGACCGGCCGCACGGAGCTCTGACCTCAATCATTAAACACCTTTGGGATGAACTAGCATGGATATTACGAGCCAGACCTTCTCCTCCAACATCAGTGCCTGACCTCACAAATGCTCTACTGGATGAATGGGCAAAAATTCCTACAGAAACTCTCCAAAATTTTGTGGAAAGCCTTCCCAGAAAAGTGGAAGCCGTTATAGCTGCAAACATCATATTAATGTCTATATTTTTAGAATGCAATTATGTAAAAGTACCTGTTGGTGAATTGATGTCCCAATACTTTTGTCCATATAGCGCGCGCGTCTGTGTGTGTTTATATATATATATATATATATTATATAATATATATATATATATATACATACATACATACATATTAAACCAGCCTTGTGTGCAAGGAGCAGGATTCAGGAGAAATTATGTATCTTAAACAAAAGTGATAATAATATTGCAGGACTTTAATTTAAAAAAATGTCCCTGCAGTATAGCACATATCCAGCTAATTATTTTATTATGGCATCCACCGACAACTCACATTTCCAGATACAGATTTTGTGTTTATTCTACAAAAACTATCAGTAAATAAAAAAAATAGAGACTGAACACAGGATTGTATATTGCAATCTTAGTGTATACTTTTCACCGGCGTCTCCTTGGGGACCATCAGACTTACTGTAATAATCAGTACACTCATATTTGTGCTTCTAATTTGCATATAAATGGGATCTTCATTGGGAATCCAACATTCTAGCCTAATGCAGCTTAGAGTCCTAAGGGAAGGTTAGAGCATTGCTATAATGAGGTCTGCTCCTCAATGAACAACACAGAAAATCCATGTGTTACTTATCTCAGTGTGCGATTGGCCAGGGAGGAAACCCTTGGATCAGTAAAAAGGCCTTCCATTGAGTGACAGATGTTGGGAATAATTTATGATGACAGCCTGATACCGGAGCTTTCAAATAATTCGAAAAAAATAAAATTCAAGAATTAACCCTTTAAGGGATTATTTAGCCGTAATATGTGAAGACTAAGGTGTAGCAAAAGGTGGCCGTTTTTTTTTTTACCCACTCTGTGACATGTTTTTTCCAACCGCGCTAACTGTACTGTATCTTTTCCTTGAAATTTGTTTTCTTGATTTTCAAAAAATATGCTAGCCTTAAAATCGAGGACAAACACCCTTATTTGCATCTAAAATTACTATTTAATTAAAAATAAGACTCCTATTTAGTTCTCAGCAAAGTCATTTCTATATGTAGCTAAAGACATGGCAAAAGTGTCGGTTACTTAGCATGTTCGATTCTTGTGTGAAACTTTGTGCGCTATTCATTAACCAAATTTGCTCTTCCTGCAGGAACATTTGCAATGGTCAGATATCCTGGAGCTTCATTGAGATGCATGGAACAGTTCTAAGACGTGATTTCTCAATGAGTTCTTCTTGTGAGTTCAGTACTCATTGAAATCAATGGTGACCTGTACTGCAAAAAGTCAAAGACACCCCCAGATCTCGCATGTTATCCTGCTGCTAAACTGTATGTGTGTCTTGTATTTCTCATCTCCATGCCGAGCTATTTTCCTTGAAATCGCTAATTAAGTAATATGTTATTGGAGCTAAAAAAACACTAGACAGAACTCTGTTGTATGTGTACCAAAGCAGAAACATTTGCACTAAGACGATCAGGTGTCTTTTAAGTTGATGTTCTAAACTGAGCATCTGGAAGACCCTTTTCATCTCAAAAGAGGCTACGCGTAAATCTCATCCCATCTGTCCTAGAACACATTCAAACAATAACCTCAAACAATGTTCCCATTTCAAAATGCTTTAAAATGATTTCAAAGAACTGCAAGTTTTGCAGTTTTCTTTTTTTTTCATTCTATTTTTTGCTACCGAACCTATCCTGCTCTACAAACATGTTTTTAACAGAATGCAAAACAACTAACCAAACACAAGATTATTTCATCTTTCGTTACTTTTATCAGTCTCCTTTAATTTTCAATTTACTCTGCACCAATATGTGGGTTTAGAAAACGAAGAAGCAAAAAATATGCGGTAAGGCATTTTAGAATGAAAGATATTTTTGTGTTACATCCAGTTGAGTGCCAGTTGATACCCCATACCAAAGGATGTAGAAAGAGAATCCAAATCTGCATAATAGAATAGTACAAAATCATAATTTTTGGTCAGCTATAAGAAAAAATGAATTGTGATTAATTATTTTAA
Organism: Spea multiplicata; assembly: GCA_009364415.1. NCBI lineage: Eukaryota > Metazoa > Chordata > Amphibia > Anura > Pelobatidae > Spea > Spea multiplicata. The sequence goes on along the minus strand of VKOC01002643.1, from coordinate 41,060 downwards.
GAAGATATATATGTTGTCATGGAAGCCTCCGTGCCATGGGCTCCTGGAGGGGGCTGAGTGCCAGCCTCCTTACTACAGACTATGGGCCCTGGTAAAGAGTGCCATGTTATCCTTTTGTGTGTTATTAATAAAAATGTATTTTATCATTTCCTAACTGTTTACACAGCACATTAAGATCTGGGAGATAAATCAATGTGTATTCCTTATTTTAGTGGCATCTGTATCCTTTTGTATTGTTAATCCCTTTACTGCCCCTGTTGTCTCTGGGCTGCAGATTAAGGGGGGCGGTTTATATCCCAATATCTTCTTTTATGTTAATGTGTGTTTTGCTGGATATATCCATCCGTCTGTGTCTAAAATAAATCAGTTCTCCTCTTCTTGTACCTAAAGACTAGTCTTTATTTGGGTACCGGATAGCGATATCCCTTTACTTTGCTTGGGGATATTGCGGGGAATTATTGTCCTGAAGGAAGAAGTTGCTATTGGCGGAGAGGGACAACCTGAGGTCCCTGGTCGGTCCGTCACATATGCAATCTCTATAATTGTGATTTTATGAATACATTGTGAGCCCACCACTTTTACTTCTATGTGAAAAACAGTACTAAATGTGCAAATCATAATGAGCTCAGGCTGTCATTTGTAGCATAAAGGAATTGCGTAAATTAATCACATTGAAAATTCTTTATCTCGTGTTTTTCTTCTCTTTAAACTCAATGTTGAATTTTCCTGAAAAATGCTGATGTAATACTGGCCTCCCGTCTCCTTACTGATTTGATGTGTTCAGTGAATAAATCCGGTCAGACATGAAATCCAGGCTTGTGTTTATTTTTTCTGGATGAGCATATGAAACCCATCAGTAAGTCGCTCCCCAAAAGAATAACCCATACATTCAAACATACGTGTATATCATCTGCCTGTTTTCCTTTAGCCACATTTTCATTCTTCTCTTTTTCAATGATCTTTGGAAAACTCCCTTTTTAAATCACCTGGCACTGGGATATTGCTGCAGTACTCTGCACCACGAAGAACCCTACTTGCATCTTATGTGTTCAATGATCCTCAGCCTTAATCCAATCATCCAACAGTTTTACAAAACAACTTCAGTTCCAAATAAACTTTAGACATTTATTCTAAAATGAGACTCTAAGGTTCCTTGCCATGTCTCACAATATCCTCACCTGCATTCTCAATTGTGTGACTTTCCACACTAACCTCACCCAAGAATCCACAAAAACTTTGGTTCCTTCACTTATTTCCCCATTTCTGCCCTCATAAGCAAATACTCTCCTACTCGATCCTTACGTTCTTCCCATGGGCTAAGGCTCTCCTCCTCACTTATCACCTCTTCCTTTTCTCATCTACAAGATTTCACTCAAGCTGCTCCATACCTCTGGAATCTACTCGCACCGAACCTTCAGCTTCACCCTCCCAACATTCAAGAAACATTTTTTTAAATTATGCGACACTAATACTTCCCTTTGTACACTAGCCCCTTCACGACCAATAACGTACCTGGCCGCTCAGTAGCTGTGTATAATTTATATACCTGTAAAATTTTATTTATAAAAACTAATGTCTTAGACATATGAATCTGGTTTCAAAAGAAAGTCAACTTAGTGAGCTCAACACCGCCCATTATATATTGCATGTGTGAAACAACTGCTGAAAGCTGCTCCAAGAACTTCACCATGATCCAAGCTGACTATTGAACAAATGGTTCAACATAATACCTTCTTCTTCATGATGAGAACATTAAGCTCTAGATCTTCCAAGTGAACATCAGCATGCAGTGATGTTCAATATGGTTGTAGCTCACATATGTACAAAGAAAAATAACATGAAAAGTAGAAATGAAAGGTAGAAATGTGTTACATTTTAAATTTATTTTCAGTATATTACAATTTTATTAGTGTTACCCCAAAATGTGCTGTACATAGGGTCTTTGAGGATGTATAGCTTATGTTAAAAAAAATAATTAACGTGAAAAGGTAAAAAAAGATTCCGATTTATGAAAAGATTAATATTTTATGGTGCAAAACAGAGGAAGAAGTAAGAGTACATGCAGAGGCTGTTTTTCTTTTCCTCTGAAAGCGGATTTCAAATACTGTATATACAAGTGGGTATAAAAGTGAATTCAGTCATTTCGGGTCCAACAAGATACTTTTATCCACATTTCAACTTTACAGCTAATGCATGTTTAAAAGCCTTTTACTTCCACTTGGGCCTTCAACTCATTTGACAAGTCCGTTCTTTCCAGGAAATGCTTATGCCATTAAAGCTATTTTTATGTTGTGAGATAATCGTCCAGGGAAATGGGGTCTACGTGAAACTTAAAATCCCCCACGTCAGTATGCGGTTGTTGTATTTCCAGCCATATGTTTCTGAACGCTCAGTCAGGGTAATGTAAATAAAATACTGAGGTCTCCCTACAACGCAGGGAAGTGTAAAATTTGTCATATTTGTAAGCAAGTGTAAAATTTGCAAGAAAACACAGATTTGGTTTGTTTATACTTTGCACGCAGGAATAACAATGTTGGTAACACTAAGTAGGACTCACATTTTTGTAACTTCTTTAACTCCTTATTAATTTTAATTGATTCCAACAAGAACTACTGAAATCTATTGTGCTGAACCAAAGTTAAATGTCTAAGGTTGTAGACCTTCAAGTCCATGAGCCGTTTTCCCCTTTAATCCCAGTCCTCCGTGCCGCGTGGCATCCTGATCTGTTGCATAAGGTGTTTTCCCACATGAAGACCTGGTTTTTATCACATTTACAATCTATAGTGTTTGTTTTTATGTATGAACCGACTGCGTACTCTGGAATCTGTACATCTAGAATGTTTTGGAGAATGCGTTGGTCTGCAGAAACCAACACAACAGTGCTGTGGTTTCACAAAAGGGCCATGAGTATTACATTTACCTACACACTTTGTGCAGATAGCTCACTATTTTGTTTCCAGAATATTGTATGGGAAAATCTATTTTAATACATTATGAATTAGATACATTTTAGGTAGGGCAAACACCCTTTTGTTGTACACAATATTGAAATAATATTAATAATAATAATAATTATTTATTATTATTATTATTGTTATTATTATTATTGACATGACACTTCCGGCATCTAAGTGTTTGATAATGCAGAAGGGAACCTCATTGCGGCACTCCTACTAGCCATAGGCAGCAGCCTAATTTTGCTAGAGCCAGCATTGAGTGAGAGATATAGGGCTCGGTGCTGGACTTCACTGGTCTAACAAACTCTGCTCACTCCTTTCCAGTTGAATATTAATTGTATGGGGGAGTGGAGACCAAACAGAACGTAGACTATTATTAATTACTTTAAGTACACTATAGTAACAATACTGTCATACAACAGCAGGGATTTCATATTGAACACATACATATCAGGGAGCAACTGTCTAAGAATAATACTGTAATATATACAGACCACGTCTCAATGGTCTCATCTAAAGCTGAATGTTTTTAATCTAAAGTCAAATTCTATGTTTCTATATAGTGCAACCCTTATTGTGTAACGTTGCTTCTTTTCCTTAAACGCATATAATGATACCAGAAAACACAGGTGTAATAAGGTTATATGTTGCTGTGTATCTGTAGCTGGGTAATAAATGTATATTTTCCACTCATTACCTTAGAGACAATTAGTAGATAATGTTTTTTTTTCTGACGTAAAATTCTCTAATTAACTGGTTTTTTATGACTGTTATCAGTTCTACGTTTTAAGGTGGATTTGTCCTCCACAAATGTCACAGATAACAAGATCTCCTTTAAATAGGGAGCAGCGTTATATCTGCATGATGAGCTTGGTAAACCGCTGGTACATGCATAAAACATTTTTCATAGTTTTTTTTCAGAAACTGGGGAATGGGCTGAAAAGTTCCTTGCATTGTGTGGTTGCGAGACGTTGATTGTACACATGCTGAAATGTACACACAGCCATTCTCTACATCTTATGGTCTTGGTGTGATCCTGTCTTTGCACCAGGGGTCATGTCTAATGGTTCCTGATGGCAAAGATACGACATTGGCATTAGGTAAATCCTTTAAAGGTAATGCATAGACTGTAAGCTACTTGGGCGCATAGAAATGGTTTTAATGCAAATCATAGGTGCACCCACTAATTATTTAGTGATTAATAATATACGACATGGACGGACCAAGCAAGATATACACTCACAGCCAGTAAAGGTGCAGGTGCAGCACTAGGCATAAGCCAATAATGGTACCATAAAAAGAAGAAGACCAAGAAACAGATCTTTGGAGAACTTCAGGAGAACTTGGCTGTAATGCAGACCCAGCTCTATCCAAAATGTAGTTGACTTTCTAGCCCTTGAAACCTTCCTAGACCTAGACATTTGTGAACTGCCTTATTCCTAAGTTTCTTGTGTTTTGGTCCCTGTTCGCTCTTGTGCGTGTGTTATCGGTTGCTTGCTTTTGGCTGTCTCTGCTTTCTTTGAATGCCTTGTGGTTGTACCTACATTTTCTGATTCATACTTTTATGATCACTTTTAGACATTTAAAATAACTAAACTGACAAATTTTACTAATGATTAAACTTGCTTGAGGAAAGTAATCTTGTTGTAGACACCGGGTGAAATATAAAACAACGGAATCTCTATTTAAGATATATTTGAGATATATTTTCTTGTAGATTATTCAGTCTTATATTGTGAAATATTGTGAAAGTATTAAGAATACTTTTGAAAGATAGGTGGTTTCCACTCACCAATGTCACAAATAGTGTTTCCTAGTAAGTCTAGTACATGTCATGTAATGTCATGAGAGGTCAAATGAGTTGTAAATATGATGCACGTAGTACAAATGGCTCTAGAAACATTTTTCCATGGAAGATTCCACAAGGCCAAAATCACAACATTTCATCATTTTTCATAAGAGTGTAAATTTACATAGAGCTGGGAAAGCAGAGCACAAGCTGACCTTTGGCCAAGCCATTGAGCCAAGCTTAAGTAGAGCTGGACTAACTAATGAAATACCAGACGCCCAAACTCTGAAATAAGATGGGGGTAGCCCAGGCGTGCTTAACAGTATTAAAGGAATTATAGCTTTTACATCTAGAGATTAATTACACAAGATCTTTCTGTGATGCCTTGAACTATTTAATAATTATTCATTTCAAATAGTAGAGATGTAGTTCATATGTTGCACGAATAGATTTTATTTCATGGAGGTACTTGGGTGAGAGTCGCATTGCAAATTGTAGCAGGCTGACCTGTAAATCAGAAAAGTACAATGGATATAAACTCCTGGCAGGTTCATCTTAAAGAAACATTGAAGGAGTCCAAACAACCTTTAAAAATCACTTTTTTTAATCATCAGCCAACAACTGACGATGGAGAACTTGAATCATCATTTTATTACAGAATTTATCAGAAAAGGATGATATAGTTTTTGTATGTAATAAAAGATTCTTAATGGAGAAAACATGCGGAAACAAAATCCTAGATGTGTTATTGAGTATTCTCTTTAGGAGGGCTAGACCTGCTGGCATTTGATCATGGCAAGAAGAAATTAAGCATGTTTTAACATGTGGTAATGGTATTGTCTTTTTTGTATTTTATCAAATTTTAGGTTATTGTGAATTTTCATTCTCCTTTATTGTAATATTGTTACACAATTTGCTGGCCTTCTATAAATAAAACTAAATGTTATAATCAGACTTGGGAACTTTAAGGCTCCGGCTACCCGGACCACTCCTGTAGGATGTGGCCAGGACTACAAGTCAGTGGGTGGTCCTGCTGAAGTTGCTGGCGGTCCGCTGATGTCTACTGACGTCAATGGGTGTTCCCGACGACCTCAGTGTGTTTCTGTTGACGTAATTTAAGGGGGAAATGAGCAGTGAGTGGGGCATGTCAGGACCCCTATTTCAATATAAAACTTAGAACTATTACACCTTATGGCAGATTAAAAAAAATAAGTAGTTTACAATTTTATCAACTTCAACTTTGTATAAAATATCTTATATCACATTTCTCTATTTCACTCCTGGCAGAGCGACGCCAAGGAAAGGCTTCTTCTTTTCCATACCACTTCAAGAGATTCTTTTTAATAATGGATTTTGCAGCAGAAGAGCATTATGATGTAATACAATACTTCCCTAAATCCCTTTTTTTACAAGTATGTGTCGATGCACATCAGATTTCTCCAAGATACCCACTGCATCTCTAAGCGGGGGTTTTAAAGCACAATTCAAGTGTTTATTATGCTCCTGTATATGTTTCTTTTCCAAGTTCACTGAAAACATTCCACACTTGTCGGCATATGTTTTAAGCTGCTAATAATTTATCTTATCACAGTTTCATACAGTGAGAAATTAATTACATGCTTTCAATTACATCTATGACTGTATAAATATGCCTTCACAGCCCGTATCTGAATAATAATACGCTACAAAATTAAGAATAAAAATATATTTAATACATTTCAAAAATAGTATTGGTTTCAACGTACAGTAGTGCACATATGTCATGAAATAATAAACACTTTCTCCTCTGTTTTGACCATGGCGTAGCTTGAGATTCAATAGTTCAACATCTGGACAACATGTGGATCAGCCTCGCGGGACCACAAGGCGTACCTCTGGTGAATTTAGGCTTTCAACATTTCAATGCCTGTAATCCATTTTTTATGCGTTATGGCTGGTAGGAAAGTTTCTACTACATACTGGGAAAGAATAAAAATGATCACCCGGAAATGCTATATCATTCATGACCGCTGTATTTTATAAATGAATGAGATGCGCCATAGAACTCATGACCTCTGAAGTATTAATTCAATTAAACTATGTGCCCCAATGGAGAATAACCCCATGTTCTAACTATATGTCATTCATCCGTTATAGAACCCTCTGGGATCTGATTTCTTCCCTTGCCCTTATCATTAAAGCTGTTAATGAGAAGCGGTAATGCTCTTACCATGTGTATGCTCATAGTCTTGCCATTTGCAAATGAGTCACTAATCATGTGTAAGCCATGCTCCTCCGTGAAGACGTGGTGGGCTTTTTTTCTTTCAAATCTGCCACAGGGAGTCCTAACGCTGAACATAATTACATCTGTACCATATGGGCTCATTTATATTCCATTACAGGTTATGCTAATAGTGTTTAGAAATATGCTTCTCATAACGTTGAGGCAACCTCTGGAGCTCCAGCTGGCGTTGACTACATTTCCCATGATGCTTCACCAATGCCAAAGGTTCTCCCACTAATGCAAATGGTTAACATATCATGTCTTGTCAGGGCACTTTGAAATAGCTAATTATGGATGATTTTCACTGTGTTAGTTTTGCACACAGTGAGACGTTTTTAATGAAATAAATGATGTGTTTGGAAGAAAACAGTATGATTCCCCCCATCATTTTTCCCTTAAATGTAACAGTTTGAGATCCCAATTATTTCATAAGTGTCTGCAGCTGCAAAAACTGTATACAGCCTGCTAAATAAAAAATCAACATTATATTTCCACTGTATTTGGTCTGTCTGTGGAATGAGATCATGCTAACTGAGGAACTTTAACAAGACCCTCAATTACCATTAGTTCATTGACCTTCGTAACAAATAGGGTTAAACAGATTAGACAATAGCTTCAAGGCTATATTTAAAGCTCAAATCATACTGTGAATAATTATATTTGATTGTAAAATATTATTACATTGCATTTTATTTATAGAATACCAGCAGAGTAGCGCTATTACATTAGAGTAAGAATCCGCAATAACATTGCAACCAGCATCGGAGAAATAGGATTTATGTGGATTATCAATGAGGTAGGCTAGACATGTGCCTTGGGGCTTCTGTGGCCAGGAGGAGGGCACTCAGCGGGGCCATTGAATATAGTGTTCATTAGCCAAATGCCTAAGCTCACTTAACAATGGGTGGCCCCTAAACCCATTGAAAACAATGCATTTTGAGCCCGTACATGTACGGGCTTTGTCATTAAGGGGTTAAGACTCAAGTTTGGACATCTTGAAGCTGCCAAGTATTGGTTGTGGCACCAATGAGTTTCAAGCTTATTATCTCCAAGTAAGCATAGGGATTATTATATTTAGCTAATTGTAAATGGTTCTTCACAGTATAAAAAAAGGTAACCAAACACAAGTTATAGGTATCTTTGGTAAAACACACAAATAACCATCTGTGCTCATGGCAGAACTTTCTGTGTTACTGTCTTCTTGATTAATTAAAGTCAAATGATTGTATTTCTTTAATTTATGCAATGGTACTTTAATGCCAGGGGCAGTTAAATCAGAGTTGCGCAGACTCTGATGTATTTTTTTGCAGCATGCACGCTGAAAGCTCCTCGTTACAGTAAAACGTAGCTGGAAATTGCTGCATTTTTTATGGCTTTGATCCACCTAGGACTTGAGTTAAGAAATTAATATTCTTCACACCACCTCTTTTACTGGCATTAGTACATGGGATGTAGACCTATATATATACAAATCTGGAACTATCTGCCCATGTCCGAAAAAATCTAAGCTAACTGCGTATAATAATTCCTTATATGGAAAAATCCATTTGTAGCTGGATCCCAACCTGCTGAGAATGTAGATTATCATTTGGCTTAAGAATGTAGAGTATGAAACTGCCGTACACAGTTCAAATGGTTTGCATTTTTGTGCACAATTTCTCTGTCACATAATTCTTTATTCCTAGAATACACCATGAGTATACGCTCATAGTCAACAGAGGAAAATAAGATTGGTATATAGGGTTACAACTGAGACCAGCTGTATTCAATTAGTGGTGTGATGAAGTAGAGTATTACATGTCCCCAAGAGATATCCCAAGAAGGCATCTGGCTTATTTGCTTTATCTGGGTAATTGTCCCTTGCGGATTGCAATGTATTACACAATGTTGTGGAACGCAATAGTTTGGGGTTTATCTCCCAGGTATATTGTTGGAATGTAACATAGCCCTGAAAGGACACAACCTTGTGAAAACTATACTGCAAGAATAAATAAGTGAATGGGTGTCCAACTACCCCAGTTATCAGTGATATGACTCTATGTTAAGGGTGGTTGTAGATATTTGGCAATAGCTGGGAAGCCACATATTGGGAATCCTTGCCCTACATTCAATCTGATTAACATTTAGGAAAATAAAGTTTGAGCCAGTGGTAGCAGTTAGGTTTTTAAGTCATTGACTGTCATATTTATTCCAAGAATAATGGATTTGTAACTGCCACTAGACTGGTCGTCGACATTTGATAATTCCAGTTCAGGTCAGCCCAGGCAAGACTCGCACATTGAACATACAGTAGAAAGAATATATTTTGATGCATGATTTAAGCCCTTTGGCTTCCTTTGTTGATCCTCTCTTTGACATTAAACCTTTCTACTTCATCCACTTTCCTCTAAGCTGTACATTATTTGTTCTTTCCTGGTAAATCTTGATCTGCCATTTCAAGGTCCACAATTTCTTGTTCTATGTAGAGTTCTTTATGAAATGCATTCAGGGCTGCGTGGATTTCCTGGTCTAGCCTGGTAATGGCGGTCATATTGGTTGTGAATTTTCGGAGCTGTTTACCCTTGGAGATCAATAAAAATGAAACGTATCTCTGGACATCTTGCCAACATCTTCTAAGTTTAAACCAACAATGATCCATCAAGGTTCGGTCAGGTTTTGGTAAGTATGTTTTTGGAAGAAAAGCTAATGTACATCCTCATTATTATTTTTAACCACACCTATACAATTTTTTATACTCATATATTTCTAATGTCAGGTAGATTATTGTATACTCTATGAGTGGAGGTACCACTCTGAATGTTAAGTGCAAATACAGGCTGTTCATATAATATGCTTTTCTTGATTCACTTAACATTTAAATAAAATTTAAAGAAACGCAGATTTTGGCATGTTCCAAACAAAGCACAAATCTATCAAACTAAAATAAATGTGATATGTATCAGCAACACCTAGCACCTTTAGCGTGTTCTGTCTTTCACACTTGAGCATCTCAGGAAGCTGTGTGATGATTAAACACCTGCAAAAGTGTCGGTTATACATGTAATAAATTCATTAAGTGAACCGTACATTCATCATGCAGAATCATGTTGGCATGAGATGTGTCAGCACAGATGCTCCAAATGATTATTTGTCATTGCTGACCTGCGGTATGTTTTCATAGGTCAAATTAATGGTGTGTGAATTCCCTTAAATGCTCCCAAGGATTCAGCTCCTTGTTGATGGAGCTCAAAACATCTAAGAGTCTTAGAGTGTGTTCAGCTGCAACAGAGACATCGGGGATTATTGGAAACAGAGTCATGAACTTGGGTATGTGAGAGCTTGCGTGAATGCAGGTTATACTGTGAAGTGTGATGATTGATTAGTGCATTTTCTGTGCTTTGGCTTATATCGGTTCTGTAAACATGCCAAGTAATTAAAACAATAAATCTTTATTAAAAATCAGTGCATCCTGAGAAATCAAGAAGATAAAAACCTTTTTTCTATAAATACAAGTAGAGCTGGAATAGACATTAAGCTATTGGGTTCCACATGATTCACCATATGAGTGTCATATAATAGTTTTGTTTCGATAATTCTAAAGATATGAATATAAGGGTAATCAATTTAACTAAAATTAATGTAATTGCAGTCATTTCAGGTCATTTTTTTAAATAAATGTTAAATGATTGGGAAACGGTATTACAGAATTTCTGCAATAAAAGCAATAAAAGTAGTAGTTGCACAATTTCCACTGTCACCTTTCCTATAGCTTTATAGTTCAATACACTTAATATACTTCTATAATCATGTAGTACATGTCTACATATATATATATATAATGTAGGCTAGGGGTAGGTAAATTCTGTTGACAGGTTTCTACATGATTATTCCTCCCCATTAAGTTATCTCTTTCCTATCGCAAGCTGTTGATTGGTTTAAACAGCCTTTGTAAAGGGCAAGGGAGATGGCTTCAAGACTGTCAGTAATCAATTTACTTATACTACAAGCCGTGTTCCCCTTTAATTGTAAACAGTACAAAAAGTGTAAGAATGTGAAGGAAAAAAAGGTTTTATTCTAAAACTTATTTAGACATTGTTTACTGGTAAATGGACATTGCCATATTTGCCACAAGTAGAGTCTTTAGTTGAAGCTGAAACCATCTGAAGTAGAGACTAAACTTGTGCATTCTGATGTTTATGAATTTCAAATGTAAAGAATGTCTTCAATTCATACAAATTTTGCCCTAAGATAACCCTTTCACCAAAATAGCGGAGCTTCTGGTGATGTCCTCTCCCATGACTGGAGGGGGAGAGGCTGCCACCAGAACCAATGCCATTTTGGCAGATAAAGAAAGAAGAAACAAAAGAGGAGAAAGGAGAACAAGAAGATGCAGAGCACGAGTATCTGAGACATGGAAGTGCAGCTGCAAGGCACGGAAGCAGAAGTGGTTGGTAGAGAATATAGGGAGACATTCACAGAGCATGAAAGAGTGAAACGAAAGTGCAAGAGAGTGAGGGTAAATGTCGGACTAAGAAATTTGATCCCAAAATTAAAATGGGCCCAGATTTCCTGGAATTCGTTGTCTCAACATGAATTGGTCAAAAACTAACCAAACAATTTGTCCACATTGTTTTTGACCCATTTGCGCATGTCTAGTAGACACCTCTGGGGTCCTGAAAGCTTTATGTAACGTTTTATCTTTGATCATGCTGACCCAACAAAAAGTATCAACTTGAACTAAACACCCCATTTGCTTCGTCACTGATAATTATTATTAAAATGTAGCGTGCGGTAAAAACAGCAATCCAAACTGACTCGATAACATCCACAAAATAATTTCATTCCACTGGAAGGGAGAACGTTTCAGGTGGTCTACCCTGAAAAATTCACACAAATGCAAATACTTTCAAACAAGTACATTAATCTGTTGTATGCATTGAGTATAACCTTTATATCAATTAAAGTCTGCAGCAGACGTTCATGAATTGTTAAAGCTGAAGTTGATCCATTTTTCCAAGCTGGAATAGAACGTTTGGAATCCAAGTTCAGTTTGATTCTTTCTTTTTTACTTTCATGGGCAGCAGAATTTGTGGAATGAGGAGTGGATTGTGGGAGTGTAGGAAAGTGTGCACATCTGTTGCTTATATTTTGCTTATCGGATCATCCTGTCCTTGTCTTGTTATTTTTTTCTGTGGGGGGGGGGCTGAATGGGGGAAAAGGATTTGTTAAAATATTCTCATAAGGCAGGAAAAAGGCATAGTACAGAGGTATATAAACAATATAAGAGAAAAAAAAGTGTGTGCAGTGCGTAGGATAAAAGCAGAAATGAGAAACAGTATACATGATGGTTTTAAATTGAGTTGGAGGTCGTGACCTTGACTTTTTGATGTTGGAAAAGGACTGCTGCATCCAATAATTTCAGCATCAGATGGAAAAGTCACATATCCCAGTAGAGTCCAAAATGTGTCCTTACTAATTTACTTATTTGCTGTGTTCTATAATAAAGATGTGAATTACTATGAATGGTGTCTATCAATAATCTTAAAGTCAAGTGTGATATAGAACAACTTTCCAATACAAATGTATTTAAACCAACAGCGGCCAATAAGGTTCATACGTCAACAAAATGATAAAATCAGACATCTCTCTCTTAAAAACTTTCTAGCCCAGTGCTAAAAAAAAGAGGTTTAGATGGGAACCTCTAGTATGTGCTGTTAGAGATGCTTAGATAAAATATTGTAGTTCAGGATGCCTGTGAAGTCCAAACCAGTTCAGAACTACATATAATAAGTATTATTATTTATTGTTTTATATAGTACCTTCATATCTGTGTAAGGAGCTTACAATCAAATGTATCTGTTTTAATATTGAAGGAGAAAAACAGAAAGAAGCAAGAAGGCAACTCCAGAACACTTCCAGCCAGAAGGGATATGACACGCAGGTCTCTGTTTTCTATAAATTAACTTCAGAATTTGCTATGCCTTTGGTAAACTTTCCTAAAGCCGGACATTCTACTGACCAAAAGAACAGAACAAATTCAACACAAGTTCATTTGTTTATCTCTATGCCTCTGCTGTATCCATTTTGTAACCAATGCGCTATTTCAATTTGCTTGTTCCCTAATATTAGATTAATATATAAGTATAGATTAATAATAAGTTATACTGGGGAGATGTTTTTATTCTTATTATGGTAAGATATGTTTTATCTAACAAACAAAAAAGAAGCTCCTCATGATTTTGTTTTATTTTCTTTTAGATAAACTAGCATGCATCATCGATAAAATTTGCATTTTTTAAATAAATCCGTTAGCAGTTAGCATCTTCATAAACAAATCTATTTTTGCATTTCTTTTTAAGTTTGACATTTATATTATTTTAGAAGTCAATCTTTTTTCAGCGCCGTTTATGTAAGGAACTATAAATATCATTTGGCCGTTACTTTTTTGTCAGCCAGAATAAATTATAATATACAAAGGTCAATCCTAATAGTTTGCGAGATAACTCAATGAAAATGTAAAATCGAATAGAAAAAAAATTATTCTTCTATTAACTGATGCCAGATCTAAAACTATTATTTATTTGAGTTTAAAAAAATATGAATATGTATTAAATATCATGTGGTTACAACATATAAAATGATTTGGATATTTATTGTGATACATGCAAGATATTTTATTTCCATTCTGGATTTGATACTTTGACTTTTGAGAGAGTCCAACTACATATCTGTCTTATCTTAAAGAAGTTAATTGATATCTCAGGTTCCTAAAGAAACTTTAGTGGAAAGGGTAATATTAAATTATATATGTTTCTTCATAAATACCCTCAGTTCACTTTCTTTTTATCTCATGCCTTGGCTACTTCAATTTCCGTCTCCTCCTAAAATCTTCCTCTACAACCATCATTTGCTGACAGTCAAAATGTTTTGTGACCTTCAATAGGTTGTCTCAAATCAATTACAGTCATTATTGTCAATATTAGTTATTTGTATAAAACAATTGATGGGGCATTGAGGAATTCTAGCTTTCCGTCACTTCCATCACCAGATTTCACCCAAAGGCCAACAAAGGATTCACAAATACTGTAGGCCACTGAGTTGATTTAAAATGGAGTTGTAATACAACACTTTTTGTTAACTTGACCAAAATTTGCTCGTTCGACAATAACATTTGAGAGAATTATCAGGTTAGTGACAAGAATGCTAATCTTTTAAACCTGTCTAATTTCTGCTTTGTAAATCACAGTGTAGCCTAGTTTTAAAAAGAAGAGTTGAAAACTTAGTTTGGATAGGCAAAGCCATCAAACAAACATTACACAAGCATAGCTGCCTTCACACGCCGCAAGCTGTGTGGCTCCCATTATATGACATTGGAGTTTTTTGTGTTCCAATATATATATAAATATATATTTTTTTTCCATCAACTTATGTCAGCTTATGTGGCACAAATGTCTCTAAAGTTTCCAGCCCGTGTGACACCAGCTTTCCTGTAAACACTTACCGCTATAGGGCAAACATTTGAAGAAGAAAAGAATGTACAGTATCAGTCAATAACTGCATTAACCATGGTTATTGATCGTGTGAGCAAGACAGGGTAACAGTGTAACAGAAAGACTATCAAAATATTTTCATTGGGATTTCAGTAAATACAGAAAAAAATGAAACATTTTAGATCGTAAGCTCGTTTCACCTGTTTTAAGTTAAATTTGTTATGTTATATATAACTTGTTCTGTTTACCGATTGCACAGCGCTATATAAAACAATAAATAAAACAATAATACTTTAATCAGCTTTCAGAGGAATCATCATCACAAACTTTTTCTATCAGAAAGTGTTTTGCATTTAAAGGTTAATATATATATATACATTATAATATATATATTATTACATTATAATATATATATATATATATTAAAATAGGATGACACAAGACACGTGTATTTTACAGAGTATGTTAAAAGTAATGAAATGTGGTAAATAGACAGTAATAAAGGAGGATATTCATTTACATTTTTGTATGAAGAAGGCGATATGTTACAAGGTAAACACCGCATCAATGTATTCCGAATTGTCAGATGTTGAATCGATGTAAGTTAAGGACAGCCTTGATACCTACATGCAACATAAAATCCAATTTTATCGTATTGGTGTATATTCATGTGCAGGGATGTGCTTCTCATTCATCTACAGCCAGTGACGTAGGGAACACCTATGCTATATTATTCTCAAAGATCCTCATGTATTCCTGTCTCGCCTCGTCACCAAGCACCATTGCTAGTGTGTCCTACTTTAGTAGATTAAAATATGTCCTTATAAAAGTTCATTTCTCTATCGAAGCCTCCGAACAATCTCGTTAGCTTCACTTCAATACATTCTTCTCTTCCCCACAACAGCTGTCATGCTGCCAAGGAAAAAAGACACATTGGCCAACTGTTAGCTTTTTTTATTCCTCCTAGTGTTGTTAATCTAAATAACTCAATTAATTTATTCTGGGCAATTCTTTCCCCACAACAAGTGATTGGTGAGCACTCAAGAAAGCAATATCCTACCATCACAATGGATCTTTACACTAAGCTGCTTATAATTTTAATATTAGCATCCTGCGATATTAATGTTACTAAGAAATACATATAACAAGAAGTTAGGGTGGCATAAAGGTGATGGAAAACCATTCAAATTAAAACAAAGGGGGTAGCACTAATCTACACCCATCAGGCAAACCAGTAGGTAGGCCACTAATGTTACTAAGGTCACCATTACGTATACTTACACGTCTTACAACAGTCAATACAAAATGAAGTAGGTACAGGCATTAGTATCTTGTTGTATTAACCATGAGTCATATTACAAAGAGGAATACGAGAAAACACAGAGCATATAATAGGCCGGGGTCCATAGCAATATCAATCCTAACAGAGAATGACACCAAAGCAATAATCAGAAATGGGCTTATTGACCCAGAAATGGGTCAATAAGCAGAAATGTACTATGTAAGAGCAGGAATCCTAACTACACTGTATGGACAAAAGTATTGGGACACAATTATTGAATAGCAGGTGTTTCAATCAGACGCATTGCCACAGGTGTGTACAATTAATAAAATCAAGCACGTAGCCATGCAGTCTGTGAAAAAAATGGGTCATTGTGATGAGCTGAGTGAATTGAAGCGTGGTACTGTGATAGGATGCCACCATGAGACACTTTGTGAAATTTCCTCCCTGCTAGATATTCCACAGTCAACTGTATGGGATTATTGGAAAGTAGAAGCGTTTAGGAATGCAGCAACTTACATAGAACCCTGACCTCAACCCCATTGAACACATTTGGGATGCCCTGGAAGTTGTTTGCGAGCCAGGCCTTCTCATCCAACATCAGTGCCTGACCTCACAAATGCTCTACTAGAAAAAAATCCTACAGAAACTCTCCAAACTCTTGTGGAAAGCCTTCCCAGAAAAGTAGAAGCTGTTATAGCTACAAAGGGAAGACCCAACTTCATATTAATGTCTATCTATTTAGAATGCAGTGTCATAAATGTCCTTGTTGGTGTAATGGTCAGATGTCCCAATAATTTTATCCATATGGTCTTATCTGGTAATAAGATTTGCATGCTCAGTTATTCCTGCTATGCTGATTGATTGAGAACAAATTTATGAGGTCGAGCAAGGAGACTATAGATAGTATTTGGACTCTGCCCAGGTACCAGCAGCAACCCCTACTGTGTATACCCAAAAGGCTGCATATCTCTATTATGGCTTCACAACTAAAATTTCCCTGTCTTGACTAATGGTCTCCAATGTGAATGTCTGAAAATGTTTCGCCCCTTCTGACTTTTTCTTCTTCCTAAATAATGGTTAGCCACGTTTACGAGATGATACTCTGATCGCCCTAACTGCATCTGTGGTTTATTCCCTAAATGGCCAGTTTGCAGATTAGTTAAACTTTTTAAGTCACAATTTCACTATGCATTGTGTCTGACTCTGCATACTACACAATTAAGTTAGTGAGAATGTACTGTGCTTAGCCCTTCATGTAAGAGGATCTCGCAGGGGTTGGTCCTTCCTAATTCATAATGAAGTTGTAAACTTGTAGCGACCGCACCTTCACTGCCAATTCTGATGGCAGATAAGAATTATTTAGTCCATTTAAATGTGATGTAATTAAGTCCCAAATAAACGTGATTATTTCCTTTAGAGTAGTGATCGAGTAAAGAGCAAAACGAGGACTTTAGTTTTTGCAGCTGCCAGATAAGTGCTTTATTTGAGGTTTGGAATGATTGTTTAGGCTTCTCTTATCTGCTTATTTCAGAAGCAGCGCTAATACAAAAGGTTTGTTTTATGATGACCACGGTAACCTTGACTGGAGGATTACTTCTAATTTCTATTACTTGTGATTAGCAAGAAAAACAGATTTGTGTTGTAGGCTATAGACAGATCAGTCATATTAGGTCATGGCAAGCCTTTATCTATTTGCATGAAGAATGATTAATAATTTGTGGAATTCTTTAAACGTAAACTGAGCGATCAGTTGAGCCGTTTGATTAACACAGTTGTGTCCTACGCACAGTTGAATGAACCTTGGACAGATTTAAGTCATTGATTGTCAAAAGGGTGATCATCAATTGCCTTAGTTTCCACAGTATTTACAACGACCTGAATGATTAGGTAGAACATTTTGGTTTTGTTTCATAGTGCCACTTAGAAACTTCAGAAAGATCGGGTTGCCTGGGATGGTGGGGGGGTCAGGGTAGGTCAATACCTTTTTGGGTAGGTTTACGGACAATGCCATTTGTTTTAATTCCTTAAATGTATATTATTTAAAGTGGGGTTTTTTTACTACATTTTGCTAAATCACATGTTGTTGATGGGAATATCACTTTATCATTTATTGTTGAACATTATATATGGTTTTATTTGTGTTCGGTATCTTGTGAGAAATCAACCCTATTTAAAAAAAAAAAGGAAACAAAGATTACAGAAATTAGCATTTGTTTACTCATTTCACAACTAACTCACTTGTGTATAATGCTTGCAGGATAAGAATAATTTTCAACACTACTAATTATGCATAGATTTTCAAGCTTTTATACTATTTCTGCATAGCCCCAATTAAAATGAACATCTGCACGTTAGGCATATACAAGCAAGCAAGAATCACATGCAGTACATTAGTGACAATATCATAAAAAACAGAAAGAAAATAGGCTAATAGAAGATGGAAACACTTATTACTGGTTCCCTGTAACCAGCAGAGAAAATTAACATGAGCACACAATACAGGTAGATGAAAAAATACCACGATAGCGTTAAACTCTTAATGTAAGCGAAATGGCTTAGGTCTGGCTTTACACCCTGGGGTGGGTTTAGTCTTTGGTGACTTTTGAGTTTTGATCTCGATGAGAAGCCAGATTTTCCATAAAGATGTGGTCTTCACATAACAACAAAACCAAGTCAACAGAGATAATTACAACCCACCACAAAAGAAAAACACTCACAAGAGCTTCACTAGAAGCCTTTACAAAGGTCTGGTACCTTTGGCTCCAGAAACAGTTGGTTTAAGGACAAATAAAACACACTTTGACTTGAAGATAAATCTGTATGTATATATTTTTTGGAAGAAATGTATGTATGTATTTATTAGAAACCAGCCCTATGTGTATACCACTGGGTGCGGGTTGCCACCTTTGGGCATTTAATACATTGATTTAAAGTCAGGGATAATATAGAACAGAAACTTTTTGTATACATTGTACACCCAATACACTGTATTTGCAGCATGCTTACACCTGTTTGGTAGGCCTCGTATTATACATTTGTATTATTTGAGCCTGAGACTAGCTTAGCGCACCGACATTTTTTCTTTTCCCTGTATAATATAGAACAGGCCTGGACTGGTGACAGCGTCACACTTACATCATCAGGCGGCCGTGGTCATCGCCAGTCCTGCCCTGATACGGAATATGACGGTTTCTTTGTATCGCCAAGAGTGAAATGTGTTGGGCAGACCTCATTCAACCCTCTCCTAAAAATCTAAAAAGGACAAAAATCTGGTCTTCAACTTACCGGCTTGTTGTTCATTTTGTTTTGGTAAATGTTTCCTATTTTATTACCTTTAATACATGAGAACCCAAAAAGGAAAGAGCTAACAGTAGTGAAAAAGTACGATACTATCCATGCATTAAATAGGAAAAGCACATCAAAGAAACACGAATGCTGCTCCTTTTTTAAATGCATATATACTGTACGTTTTTCCACCAATAAATATTAAACTGGAAACAAGATGCTTTTACTATACCGTAAATATTCTGTTTCCAAGGTGCATTCATTTGACACTGCTTATTAAAATACAGGGATGTGTATAAAAATAAAGAAAGCAATTATATTAGACGAAGAATTTCACTGACCTACATATGCCAAGATACTTTTTATTTAAAAAAAAAGCACTCTTCATGTCTTAGGGTGGTCGAAAGCGTCATATAAATTAATTGAGTTCTACACTGTAATTAAATAATTTATTCATAGCATTTGTACACATCTCTGCAGGGTGTTGGTTTTTCAACATAATGCTTTTTATGATAAAGGTTTCCTTAAAAAGTACAAAGTAATTTTGATTTGAGAGCACTAATCCATGAATATATATCAGCTGGCTCATTCAGTTTTGACTGTAAAGGAGAAAAAAAAAAGATTGAATTAAAAAGGAACTACATTATAACGAGGCCAGAGAAATCAATTGTCTGGGGTCTTAACCCTTTGGCTACCAGAAGTGTTAGCAATATTTAGATTAATGTAGTTGAGCTACACACAGCAGCTATTGAATATCACTTTGTGGTTTTTGCTGCACTTTATTTAGTAATCAATCACTTCATTGCGGCACACTATTTCCCTTATTAACAATATATTTTTTTTAACATACTACTGTTTAAAAGTTTGGGGTCACTTACAAATTTCCTTATTTTTGAATGAAAAGAAAATGTTGTCCATTTAAAATAACATGAAAGACGCTATTAATGTTGTAAATGACTGTTGCAGCCGGAAACGAAAGATTTTTAACAGAATATCTTCATATACGGAGTACGGAGACCCTTTATCACTCCCATCACTCCTGTGTCCCAATGGCACATTGTGTTCGCTAATGCAAGTTTAAGTATAAAAGGCTACTTGATCGTTGGAAAACCCTTTGTAGTTATGGTACAACTGGAATTTTACCTTGTTTTCCATGAAAACAGCAAAGTGACCCCAAACTTTTGAACAGTAGTGTAAATGAAATATCAGTAGCTTTTTCGGAGAATAGATATTATCCACAGAGAGAAAGAATAAAGTAGCAGGGCCCTCCTCACCTGTTGTTTCTGTAATGCAAATTGTTATGCTATATGCCCATTGTACAGCTCTACGGAATATGATGGCGCTATATAAAACAATAAATACTAATAGTAGATGAGGCGCTTTTAAATCTTAAGCAAAGATTACCATAACAACATACAACATTGTAGAGAATGGGAAAACTTTTCTTACTCTTTTTCAAATTAGTGAAGTCTTAGAGACTATTATAACTCACTCAATAACATTTCTGATATCCACAGTTCTCTTTTTGAAATTAAAGAATTCCTTTGAAACTAAAGAAACACCCATGGGACCCCACCTATTTATATATATATATCTCGACCAATATACATCTTTGGGTTTTTTTTAATCTCTAAGCCAATGACCCACATGACAACCATATTTTCTATTTTATTGTATTTGTTATTGTTTTTTAAATTGTTTACGTGTTTAATTTGCATAATTGTTTAATTTGCATATCGAGGAGCGAGATAGATATTCTGAATGTTTAGCTTGCTGTGTTGTTTCGATCTTCATGTTTTCTTCTTTTTATGTCTGATGTATGATCTACAAAACCACTACAAATTAAAAATGTAAAATATATATATAATATATATAGATATATATATATATATAATGTAGATTTAATATACAGTACAACACACACCTAGATCATATGCACAATTCCATTCACCTTAAACCGCTACTGGTTAAATACAGCTCACCAAGGTCCAGCCATTACGATGCTTATTCACTAAAATGCGAGTTTGCATTTCATTAACTTTTAACGTTATGAACAACTTAAAGAGTAATACATGGTTAGATCTTAATGGACAATCAACTTGTCTCTTCTTGCAGTAGTCATTCACTGATGTGTACCTTTATAAAGTATAGTTTTGTTAATAGAGAGAAATTGTTTCATCTTACATACAAATTATGGTCATAACTGCGCTTTCAGACTTTGACCTAAAGCATCTAGGTGAAGACCTACTTCCCTGATCTCTGGGTAAGATTCCTTTTGCTCTTGCACACATTCTGCTTACTCTCTGCCCACTTTCCCATGCTCCTCCGCCCAATTAACGCTTACCAAAGGCCCTCTTCTACTGCTTCAAGAACTGTTTCACTAAAGCACATTCTCCCCTTCCTTTTTTGGGTCTCTCCATATCTGTAATTGAGTACGACTCACTTTAGGCATGACTTGGTGTGCTCGAAGTGGAGTCTGAATTTGCACAGAAGAAGATCTATGACTGTAAAGACGTAAAGCTTGCCTCCTTGCTAATCCATTAGTCTACAAACAAAAGACACAGTTACAACTTCATCTCTTGCAAACCTTGTAGCTGCATCATTGTTGCACATATAGCCACCAATTCATTCAGTGAAATGATATAAATATTGGGATCAGATTTACTCTCATAGTTATAATTAATTAATAAAATACCAATCCTCTTTATGGTTTTCCACAAAGTTCTAAAAGCATAGAGGGATGTGCTTTTCCCCTTTATAATTGCCCTTTATTAGCAATTTACTAAGTTTTGTTTATCAAAAATGTTCTTGGTCTAAATGATTATTCTCTGAGGTCTGGTCATATTGATTTTTCTATCATATTTTTATGGGTCTTTTGGGCCCTGACATAATGAATCTTTTTTTTTTTTTAGTGCCATTGTGTATAATGTTTTATCGTATTTGCTTAATGTTTTCCCTCTTCATTCTATGTGATGTGTTATTTTCTTTGGAACATTTTCAGTACAATATGTGCACCTTTGAGCTTTTGAGACTTCTGTTTGCTAAAACCATCTGGTCGGAGAGAAAATATGAAGAGCCCTGTGAGGTTTAAAAACCTAAAACACAACTATAAGTTCACTAAGTGAAAAACATTAAGGAAATTTTGTATACCATATCAATGCAAACTGAACCCTGATGGGAACATAACGTGAAGGTTAATATAAAGGCCATTGTGAAACCTAGTAATCCCATTTGATGCAAGCATATTTTGCTTTTTTTTAATTTAAAAATCTCTCGTTTCATGTGATTTCAATTCCGTGGGTTCCTCCTGTTTCCTTGTTCATTGTCTTAATCAACAGTGGATTTTCCCATGGGCACGGATTTAAGGAAACATTGAATGCCGTTTGCTTTGAAGATCGAGACACCCCTTAAGGTAAAAAGTCTTGCCAATTATTTGTGACTGAATCGTTTTATACAAATAAAATATTGGCAGATACAAAAACAACGGATTCAAAGAAAGTTTACCGCGGATACAGAACACCCAAATGCACACACGGGTAATTAACATTTGTATTAACCATTACAGATATAGAACAGGTTATACTAAATATTTCTCTAAAAAGAACCGAAGATAGATGTGTGTCTTCTGATTTAAAGTCAATTTAAGTCAATTTAGAGGACTGTTGGATAAACCCCAAACATTTCTGGTCAAACAACTGCAAGAATATATAAAAAGAGCTAAAAATTGTGCAAAAATGTAAACAATGTTAGACATAATTCTATGAATATATATATATATATATATATATATATATATATATATATTGAGACCGATTTTCACTTTTTTGTTTGTATATACTCAGTAATAGAGTTTTGTTGTAACTTAAATAGAGAAAAAAATATTTACTCTCCTAGTAAAAGGTGAAAGACGGCATAAAGTAGCCTGAAGACAGACACAGCTACTGATTTCCGAAATAAACTTTTTGCTGGTTGAATTCCCAAGTGAAAACGTATTTATAGAGAGGACCTCTTTCTATAGTTAAGTTTAGTTTCTTTTAAACCGTAAGTGCAGGCTAGAGGTCCAGGCTTGACCTTGGACACACAGGTCCAGTGCCCGGTGGACTGCACGGCTACTGCATCAATGTGTGATGTGAATGTTAACGCAATCATTTCATTGTGGAAATGATCAGAATAAATAGTCAAGTCAATTATACAGAAATAAGAAAAAAAAGACTTCCCAACGCTGCAAATCCCATCTGTACGCTTGTTGTATTAGAAAGAAACAGAGTTATCTCTAGGCGCAACTTTTCTTTAAAGTTATTTCCAGCTCTTTATTGCTCTTACTGTAGAGAAGGATTTCATTTGATGGAGGTTAATATTGTTCTCCTGAAGGAGAAAAGAGGGTTTTTTTGTTACTAATCCTATAGTAGAGCAGAATATAACATGGGGATGGTTTGCAAAACATAAGCAGAAACTCACTGAGGGTTGGACTGTTCTACAAATTTGCTATGTGTCAAGCAGCTCATGGTTTTCTCAATTTACCACTAATTTGTTCCATTTTATTTCAAGGGGATAGGAAACTGGGTGGTGCAAATTGCAGGAAAGCATTTTTACAAAGTAACACCACACCTCAACAATCCCCCCCCCCACCTAAAGGGTCTCCAAATCCTTAAGTGAAAAAAATTCCGAGGCTATACATTGCACAGTATGGCCCTTAACTGACTTCTTTAACATTTTTGGGTGTGACGAGATATTCATAGAACAAGATGTAGGCTAACGTAAGCACTTGACACTGCATGTCTTTGATGCGGGTTGTAAGAAATCCCTGTTTTCTTTGTTTATTGATTGGTTCTGTATGTAAGCTTTATATCAATGCATTACATACATTTTTCTAGAAGACATACAAGGTGTGATTTTTTGTGGTCCTTGATCACAGACACATTTAGATATTCTGGCAAAACAAGTAACTAACAGCTGATATCTACATTGGACCCAGGACAGCAGCCATGGCCACCCCCATGATATAACTTTTAGAGTGGTTGGGAAGGAATAATACAAGCACAGACCTCTATAACGTAAATGTTACAAGCTGAACTCGCCAATCGGCCCAGTGAACCTGATCTGCATACCCCCCCCCCAATGCAGATCATACGGCTGGTAGAGTGGCTTTGTTCATAGGATGAGGCTAGCCTTGGGCGAGGGTTATGGTGGGAAAATGGTGGATCCTTGTCAGGGAGTGCTTAGAGATTGATGATTGAGAAAACTGATCCTGAAGTCTTAGGGAAGTAGGACCTGTAGACTCTGGGTCAAACCCAGAAAGTTCCCAGATATTCGAATCTGCCCCTGGCAATGTCCCCTTAATGTCATCTACTTAGACTATATATACAGAATCAAAAATTAATTAATTCTGCTACTTTAAAAGAAAAACGAGCTTCACTTTATGAAAATGGTTTCTATATACAAATTCTAATACCTTAGCTACAATTGTATATAATGTAATCTCATAATCATGAATACATGTATTGACTTTTTTCCCTCAAAATGATGATCTGATGAATTTGAATAGATTGTGAAGTGACACATAATGACATTTATTTTGTATTACCATTTGCTTTACTCTGAGACTCAAAAACCATTAAAACACGAGAATATCTATTATTATCTTGTAAAAGCGTACACACAAATAAAGCAATAATTAATCAGCGTGATCATCACTTGTATTTGTTTGCTGTTAGATTATTTTTTGAGCATAAATAAAGATTTGAATAATTGCCACACCACATTCACTTTTAAAATACCGGCACAATCCAAATGTCTGTAAATGTGCATAACTGAATAATAAAAAGGGTATCTGAATGATATTAAATTTTAATTGGAGTGTGGTCAGATTGGTAACTCCACTGCATAGCAATTAATTGTTGGAAAAAAGGAGTGAAAATACACACGGCTGAGATGTCTGGGTGACACAAAACAGGTCAAATATATTGCATCTGTTAAAAGATCTAAGAAGAATCTAAGAATGGGGAAATGTTCAAAGGTAATGTTTGTGTTTGTTAACAGTAAGCACCTCTGGGAATTAACTGTAACTGTACCAGACTCTGCAACACAGAGACATTATGTGAATATGTAAAAGACGATGGGGTACACGGCATCTGCCAGTGTATATCATTTCAGGTGTCTTCATTAGCTTTTGAAGCTTTCATATTTTTTATCTGTAAGAATAAAAAAAAAACAGTCCCTCTTCTGCCGTTGTTTGACCTTGCCTTGTTAATCACAATGTTCCCTGCTTTGACTATTAACTACATATTTTAAATGAACAATGTAACCTAGCGGTTTATTTATTTATTTATTTTTTAACCAAGCTCCTAGGAAGAGTTTTCTTCTGTTTCTTTTAAATGACAGAAAAGTGTTAATGAGTTGCCTGCATTTGATGCAGAGCCACTGGATCTCTCAGATCTGGCATTTTTTTTTTGTTACAAGAAACTAGCGAAAAATGACAGCTCTATATCATGAGTATACCCGTTAATAACAAGTATAATGATTTACTCCTCCTTTCGTTTTGTTTCATTACTTAACAAAAAAATATAATAATAATAATAAAATAAATAATAATAATTTTAAAAAAAAATATATATATATATACACCGTATTTCCCTAAGTATAAGGCGGTCCCATGTATAGGACGCACCTTAATTTTGGGGCCTGAAATTTAAAAAAATAAATTACGTAAAGTTATTGTACTGGCTGCCTGGGCATAATATGAGTGTGATTGATGTTAGCTGCTAGCAATTGTTAGCAATCACACTCCTATCATGCTCAGGCAGCCAGTACATGCACATCACTTTCAGCCTCCCTGTGCCCCCTACACATCCATGCTATCACACACACACATATATTCATTAATTTGCTGAACTGCAGATCTTCTGTTGCCGCTCGCAGACTTCCATGGGGGCCGCTGTTTCCCTCTGCGTTGCTCGAACAGGAACAGAGCGGAGTCATGTGATGTGATGTACATTCACGTGACTCCACTGGGTTCCTGTGCCGCCGCGACGGATCAAGAGACGCTGCTGAGCAACACAGACGTAGGCAGCAGGTCCCCATTCCGGTAAAAAAAAAAAAAAAAATCTACCACCACTGTATAAGACGTATAGACCCCAAATTTTCTAAAAAAAAGGTGCGTCTTATAATACGGTATACAGAATACAAAAAATATACATATATACAGAATAAAAATATAATGAAAGGGTTCACTACTGAATTATCAAACTGCTAAAATAATAGTGTTAAAAAAGGCCATGTATCCAAGATAGTATCTTATCTGTTCTTTCCTTTGTCACACTACAGTGAACATAGGTGTATATAGGCAATGGTAGCCCCAAACAGTATTGAGTAAGTGGGTGAGGCTAGAAAGTGGAAAAGCAGTACATCACACATTGGCAGCTTTCAAACTGAATCCCTTGGCAGTGGTAGTAGCACTACAAGTTTAGGATTTCTGACTGGTGTATATAGATTAGTGTTTAATAATGCCTCTGCTAATATATATATATATATATATATATATATACATATACATATACACATATATACAGTATAAATATATATATCTTTACAATGCCCCCTGCCATTTCTCCATCTTTCCCCTGTGACCCAGTTAAATCCCTTTCATAATTTTAGCTGCGATATATTTGCTTGAATACTTGTAGAATGAATCATATGTGCTCTGCTTAAACTGGTAGAACTGCTTTTGTTTCAAGGAGGCAAAAGAGACTCATAAATGGAGATGATTCATTTTTCAAATGTGTAGCATGTTAAAATTTTACTTCTTATAGAATATTTAAAATAGAGTCTGGATTTCATTCTCAGTGGATGAACACAAAAGAGTTACCTTGCCTTAAAATGATTCACAGCTTTAAAGTAAAGCAACCGGAAAAAAACAAACTAGCAAGCTAAACAAAATAATGAGCTTGCCATTGAAAAAAATGTCGTAGTAAAAAGAGTTGGTTGAACACACGGTGAAAGAAACAGTATTTACAATACTCTGCAAAAGTTTAAGCAGGTGTGATTCCTCAGAGCAGCAGCAGTAGTAGGGCGCTGGGTAGGCACTGGCAGACACACACATACAGCCCTATGGTACAAGACACTGAATTTCCATCAAAATTAGAAAGATATTTGAAGAACTGAGGAAAAAGGCTTCAGCCTACTTGGGGCTGGTATACCAGAGGTCACTTGACTTTTGTACACACACGAAAAAAATAATACATAAAATGTATAACCCTACTCAAGAATAGTATTTCACAAAGGCCAGTGCCTAATGAAGTCACCAATATTTATAATGATTTCTATATTTGTTTAATCCCCAATAACCCTTCTAGGCACATGATGGGGTCCTCATCTGTAAACCATACCTCACCATTGCAGGTGTCCAAATTAGGACCTGTGTTGGGGTGTGTAGCAAGAGGTGGGGCTGGCCTTAGGTATTGGTGGTGTAGAAGGCATGACTGCAGAAGCGAGACAGTGGGGCAACTGCCAGGGCCAGCAAAACAGCACCTGAAAACCAGGACTATTGGGATATATGTGTAAACTTGATCAGAGTAGTGAGATATGACATCATCATCTTTCCGTAACTGTGCACAGAAGCTTGAGGTATATGCCAGTGGAGGCAGCCTTTGAAAGGATGGATTAAGGAGGAGGTGGGAGACATCTCCAGGACAGAAAAGTGATTATTATGTTAACTTTGTCACAGTTTTCCACATCCTTGGAGTACAATAATCCTTTACATTTAACCAACTATCTCAAAAGTCATTACAATGTGTACAAGCTATAAGGTGCTTTAATAAATATCTTATTGTCTCCATTATAGGCTGCACTTATCTCCCTTCATTTAAATCTTTGGGTATGTAGCTGATAATCGGGGTTTATATATTCAGGATGACGAGCAGGGTCTCTTCGTTTTTGTTAATTTAAAGAAGTAAAGATTAGACCTTTTTTTTAAAACAAAAGCACAAGCTACCATCAACATGAGAAACCTGTTAAACCGAAGACCCGCAAACCACCCTTTAATCAATAACACCCCCATAAAAGCAAACCCAAGTCAAACGTAAGGACATGAGGGTACCACTTTATTTTAGGTAAATTGACTACATGCCTACTTGGGCTTGGGAAGAGGGTTTCTGATAGCATCTCAGGATGCAAGAACTCTGTTTAGAGTTGGTATTGCCTGCAGGACTCGATGCCTCTTGGCTAGCACAATGGTACAGTTTGCTTACTTACTTAATAAAAATGTGACCAGTTCCCTTACCCCTTGTCACTCTGAGAAGTCATTTGGTTAGGATACAGTCCTGATCATTCTTGTGATAAAAGAAGATATCTACAGTTTTTTATAGATTTTTTTTTTTCAAAATCAACATTTAGGACCTGAGAATATGATTTGAACTTTATGCAAACAGATTTTTGGAAAAAAAAAATAAAGAAATCAATATTTATGACATGAAAAACTGTTTTAAAAGGTAAGATGTCTAGTGAAGTAACTCATAGAAGTGTCTCTTTAAAAAAATACATTTTGACCTTGGTTTCTGCAAGGAAACCTTGAAATTCAAAACCTTGAATTAGTCATTATGTTGCGTTTAACTATAGAGTTCTTTTAAACTCTCAGAAGTGCAGATGTCATTTTGAAGATATATCTGTGAAGTTGTATTATCGCCAGGAAGCGAGGCAGACACAACCTGAGCTTTACATGTTTAAGACAATTAAAGACAATTTCATGATTATTTTCTGAAAATCTTCGGAAGCACAAATGTTTTCTAGCATAAATGGTACAATTAATTTGAAGGGAAATGAAATCAAAACAACTGACTACTTGTGGCTGCTGAAACAAATGTATAAATGTTTATGTCCAGTAAATTCCTTTAAAGGGAAACTAATACCAAAGAAATCCTCATGATCAACTGAATGACAATGTCCCAATGAAGACTCACCAACAAATGCATATTCAAATATTTTGTAAGTACTTAAAGCAGCCAACCAGTAACAGAAAAGCAATCTCGTTGAAATCAATGGGTGCACAGGGGGTCTTGTTAACACCCCCTCCCCGAATCCTGACGGAGCCAGAGCAAGTAATGTGTTCAGCTGAACACAACCCTATATGCCAAGTAATTGGGGATGGTAAAAGAAACCAATGTATATGTTGAATCCCTCCAAGCATTTGCAAGGAGGAACACGCAAATCTAAGAGTGCATGGAGGTATTAAAGTGCATAAGATGATTGGGATGTCCCTTAAGTATATTTAGAAGGCCAGATAAGACCATTGTTTAACCCCTTAAGGACAATGGGTGGTCCCTAAACCCATTGAAAACAATGCATTTGTACGGGCTTTGTCATTAAGGGGTTAATACACTTTGTTTCTTTTATAGTCCAGCAGTGGCGGTTACAACCTTGTACAAACTGCCGTACCCCCTTACCTGTACTGCAGATTTTCCGCACACTCCCGCACGGCTGCCTTCGTGTTGTTCGCACACAGCGTCTCTTCTCTTATCCCAACGTGACTCCGCTGGGGTCCTGGCCGGAACAAGAGAAGAGACGCTGTGTGGGAGCAACCCGAAGGCAGCCTTGCGGGAGTGCGCAGGATTACTGGGACCCGCAGGTACATTGTCTGACCGAAAACACACGAAAAACCTCCCGCACCCGCAAGGTTTTTTTTACGGGTTCTGAAGGACCCGAATCCCGACGCAGTCCTGACTGTAATTACATTTACATAAAGCAATTGAGGACTTAGACATTCACCTATTTAGTGTTTCTTTATGACACATATTAAAAATGGTTTGCATAGTAACATTGTGAAAACACACATGGCATGGAAATAAAAAGGATATAAAGTTACCAATTTCAGAAAATGTTAAAAGTTATTTTCTGCCTTTAGCACGATCATTCTGCAAAATTTCTTTCCAAACTTGGCTCCGGGTCAGGGCTGTTCACATGGAATATTCTCTCTCACTGTTACTCTCATCAGGACGTTATAACTTGCCTGGACAGAAATACTTTATTGTGAAAAATAAACTACTTTACATACAGCTCTATGTGCTTTATTTCACTTAATTGGCCTTACCATACCCAAGTGCTTTGGGTCAGTAGATTATTTTTCTCCTTTTTCTTGAGCAAGAATTGTAACTTTTCCCATTCTTTATCTGTTTCGACTGATAAGACTAAATGTCAATCCAGTAACATAATTTAGTAATTTGCGCTCCGAGTATCATGCTAGTTACAATTCCTTTCCATAATTTCCATGCAAAAACTGCTCTGATTGATCTGGAATGTGGTTACTGAGTTCATCCAAATCACAACCTAAAATCCAAAACCGAATTAGCGTGGCTTTCCTTAAAAGATCGCCTCTTAACCTTCAGAGACTGTTTTGCTTAATCTGATGCTTTACACAGGAAATGTGATCCACTTTCAAGCATTTCAAGTGTCAAGAGCAATATGAAGTTACGTTAATGGCCCCTGACGCTATATGTTAAGAAAACAATCCCCATAATTCCCATAAAATATAATGAAATTCACATTGGGCAAAGTACCAATGTTGGAAGATAAGTATTTAGGAACACTGATCTTTCAGAGTATTTTTTCTTTATTTTCATCGCAACGCGTTGGTTGTAAGATAATGGAGGAGGTTCAAACTAATTTTGTCTTTCAAATATAATTTGTATAGTAAAAAAAAATATAAAAATCTTTATAAGATTGATTGATTAGGTAAGAATATTGCAAGAAATCCATATATATACAAGATATGAATAATTATTCTGGTGGAACATTGGGGAAGGAAAGACTATCCATGATGGCAAACCCTGTATACACAGACTGGCCATCAGGTACACCAGGCAGATGCCATGAAGAGTGATGCCTAATATCACTTGTGTGGTCAACCTAATTATTTTGTATGCAGCCTCCTCTTATAGATAGCATGCTGAAAATATGTAGGCGATTGATACAAAAATATAGAATGCAGCCATGTGACTCCACCAGTTGGCTGTACATTTAATGTTTAGACAGCTTTTAGTCAAAGCCCTTTTCTTTTTAGTTTAAGGAAGGGAATTAAATACTAAAACATATGAACATAACTGCATAGCAAACACAGGCTAACGAATACATACCTGTTAATTCTGAACGTACCTCCAAATAAAAAGATTACAAAATAAGTGATGACAGATAAGAAGTTTAGCAAAGAAGCCATAGCTACACCTTCCTTGATTTTCTATGAACTCATGCAGCTTCAGACAAGTGCAGAGGGGAAAATTAAGTGAACAAATTGTATTTTTTGTTAAAAGGACACCAGAGCCACCACATGCACTTTAATGCATATGATAGCTGAGTGCCCCCTTTAAATATTCATGTACTTTCCATTGGAAATGCATGGAGGGATTCAGCAGATTCCTCATCATTTGCTCCCCCAGCTTGCCCGAGATCTGATTAGCCAAACATATCTTCTGCTACCTGCACCACCCGTTGGCCGCAGCACTGGCTTAGCGAGGGTTCCAGTGCTCTAAAGAGACCATCTGTCTGCATGTGCAGAAAACAATTACATTGATTTCAAAGCAAGCGCTTTCCTACCACTGATTGCCTACTTCTACCAATTCGTGAGCTGCAGGTTGAAGAAGGCATAAAAAGTACTTTTGACCTGAAATATTCAGATATGTCAATATATTTGTGACTTGGCATAAAATTGCATCATATTTCAGGAGAGAGCAACAATTTTTTTTAAAAAAATCAACAGCTTATTGGCATTGACATATATCCTAGTATTCATCTGTTTTTTTTCTTCAAATGTCAAAATGGATCAATGTCAGTAGAGGTTAATTGTTATAATAAACAAAGATACAATATTTTGTCCACAGAGTTTGGTGTAACTCTTAATATTATTTGTTAATTCCTTTGTAAGCACCTCACATACCAGCACTGCGCGTCAGAACAAGCAACTTACCCTGGGGCATCAGCGCAATGTATTCACAAATGTAAACATCTCAGAATGCTTCCTAAATTGTTGATTGACTGTTCTTTTATTTACTACTTTTTATTGTTACAATGAAAAATATGGATGCATCAACGTTTTCCAGATACAATGATGCTGTGACTGTGGTAAAAGTTAGCTGTCAAACGTGATATAAATCTATTCAAACAAAGCTTTAACCTAAAGTGATCATTTCCTGACATATGTCAACTGATTACATTTGATGGTCAAGCCTCCAATATAGCCAGCCATGATAAATTAGATAATACTTATTAATAAAATGTACTATGACATTTATTCCATATGATGAATTCACGAGAATCCTTACCTAGATAAACTAGTAAGTAAAAGGTCTGTTCATAGCCAAAGTGGTTGGCGACAGATGGGGCCATCAGCCTAAATGAGACTGATTTAGAAAGGTAAGGCTCATGTGCGTTGAAAAGAGCCTGTTATGGCCTAGATCATCCATTGCCTCGTACTCATACCTTCATTACTGCCCTTGGGGTAGATCCAGTAGTTTAGTTTGTGCTAGCCTGATGCTAAAGGCCGCCTGCTGCAAAATTGTAGGAGCATTGCATTGGGCTGTGTGTGTCCATGCCAGGGCCAGACCTGACCACATGGTCTCTTCTGAGAATCTTACATGTTGGGACATGGCAGCTATTCATTTATGACCTTGATGGGTGTCACTGGTCATTTTTCACTCATTCAGTTACAGCGTGCCATTGTTACAATACAGTATAAAATGTGTATTATCAATGTGGGAACACTAGTAGTTTTAGTTAAGGGTTTTTTTTATATAAGATTACAAATCGTAATTGTATATTTTCCTAAAGAAATCAAAACATTTTCTAGAATTAGATTAGATGGCTACATAATTAACTAAGATTCCATGATAAAACTGTTTTGCTGAAGTTCAGACAAGGGTCGGAGACACTCATCTCTCTGTACTTTTATTAAAGACATGAATTGTTCTCCAACAGAAAAAAAATAGTCACAAGATTAGCAGTGTTGTGGATGTGGGTAAAAGTTTGCATATATATATATACATATATAGATATATATATATATATATATATACACACACACATACAAAGGGATAAGCGCCCTCACATCAGATTGCAAACGCTCAAAACAATATTGTGTCTTCATTAAGGCTACTTAGAAACAAAAGGTGCTTAATGTGGGATATGCCTGTTGTTATCCTTTTCCTCATTCACTTATGGCCCTTAAAAATGCCGAGTGGTCCCTGTCGTCCCCACAGCTCTTGCATTATACGATCCTAAGGATTTTTGTGAACTGTTCAGTTCAGTAGCATAGATAGTAATAAGAAGAACTCCTGGCAGCAGTCTTTGGTGACACGCTGTTTTCCTTCAGTGAATAAGAATGGGCCTGAAGCAGTAGAAGATAAAGCTGGAAGTGTTGTTTCCAACATTTAATCAAAATAAAACATCACACTATGCATTTCCTATTGGAAATGAAAGCTGTTGCAGTGGCGCATTATAAATCACGCTTGTTCCCCATTTCTTATATGTTCTGATACAGACTGGTTAGGATTTACAATGGAAATACACCCGAATGCACAGGTGCAAATATATAAATAATGTAACCCTGGAGGCCGGTATCGTGCCTCCTTTCGGTTTTGCCAGTCACAGAGCTCACTCTGAAATATTAACCCTCTAATACTTCTGTGAACTTCCTGAAAGTGGTAAATAAACTAAATTAATGGTGCTTAAGAAAATCAGTGCACATTAGGAACAAAATATGTTCTGAATTAAAGGCGGAATTTCAAAAGTGACATAGCAGTGAAATGCAACATGCTGTGCTGCTCAGATATCATTAATCAGTAGCATATAAAGGAGTCGTGAGAATATGCACATTGAAACTGAGACCCTGCTATTGGTGTAAAACCCCTGAGACTTAAGGTCAAATCGCGAAGAATAACCATTACCATCCTGAATTATTACCTTCGTAGAGCTAAGATTTGTTATTCCCCCTAACTGTTTATTCCGTTCCCAAAGAAGTGGCATGTGGACTGGGGAGAATTGCTTAGCGGGGTCCTTAGCTAAAATTGTACCTCAAATCATTCTACAATCTACTCCTGCTTCAAAAATGAATCTGGTGCCTATTTTGTGTTCTCAAATTATTGCTTATGGAGGAATCACAACCTTTTATCTGAGGTTGGATGACCACTTTTTACCTTCTACAGCTATGGTAGCTAAATATGGATTTCCAGAATGAGTAAATTACAGTTTCTTTACACTCTTAAAAATGTTTACTTTATGACTGACTGTCAAAAGATTGTGGGGGTTTAAGTCTGGAAAAAAATATATAAAAAAAATATATAAAAAAATATGTTTGACCATCCTTCATCCTACATCTATTAACTTATCCCAAAAACTCCTAATGCCTACAAAACATATCTTCTTGCTGGTTGAATGATATGCTTTACTTTTTGAGGGCTGCATAAAAAATTGTAAATTGGGTTTTAAGGAAGAGTGTGCCTAATCCCATTAGCCGTGTTAATATAGAATTATTAAAATCTGTGATGTTCAGGATTTACAGAACCTTCCTAACACAGAATGATGTAATCTATTTTTGTTCCTCTGCTAGCAGATGGCTTACCTGTAAGTAATTTCCAATATGTTAGCAGATCAAAAGCCCTTCCAACACCGGCGGAGCAGTAGTTGTGCTCGTCTCTGCTGGGGGTTTCTGGGTGCTGAGGTGGATATGCAAAGGCTGATGGCATTTTAAAAGCTAGAAGGGGCAGCTTTGAAGATGGTGACCCTAGAAAAGTAGCAATTTAGAGCGTTTTAGTGTTCTGTGTGTCTGTACCCACTATCTGCAAATAAGCATGTAACTAAAGCAAAATGCTAACATTCTATAATAAAATGTACAATAATATTAGTATTATGGATACTTTGGATGTTTTATTATGATGGATGTTTTATTATTGATTGTCCTAATAAGATGTCCACAACCGTCACATTTTAACATTATAAATGTTATGAAGACTTTTTTTTCCTGGGGATATCACATGTGGTAAACATATTTAAATCCATTGGAGTCATGGTTAAAGGCATTAAGCTGTGAAATTGATCCTGTTAAAATATTTTGTATTTCATTTTATTTAATTTCTTGTTTTGTTTCAGATTAGCTAATTCTACAAACACCTTTATTCTAATTTCCCCCCGTTGCTCTCTAATATCTTTAAACTGCCCTGCCTGTCATTTCAACTTCTATTTGTCGGGGCCATAATCAGACTATTCAGAGAGGTAAGGGCTTCAGAGACTAACTATCAGACTCTATGTAACACCAATACTTCCATTTTCACAATCATTTTTAGGAGATGTTAAAAGCAACACTGGCTAATATGTAATATTCTGTGTTAAGGAACCTGACATATCAAAACTATCACAAATATTTGCCTTAAAAATGTCCATTAGACAGTATTGATATAAAATAATAATAATAGGAAAGATTTTGTATATAATAATAATAGTAATAATGCAATCCATAATAAATTGCTAAATTAAACAAACTGAGAATGCTGGTGATAGTTGTCAGCCCATCAGAAACGCTCCATGCTGATATTTGATCTTCATCCAACATCTACAGGATACGTAGCCAAGCAACATATCTGCTCCTTAAAATGCCTTCTGAAACAATATGTGAGTCTGGCACAGGGTAGCTGTAATAGCACCAAAAACATCAAAATTATAAATGATTCAGGCATATTAATGTTTTTAAATTGTCAACATTTTTAACATCACATGCCTGAAACATTGTCAGCTTGTGTCCGCTACGTTATAATACATTTGCTATTGGTTTGACCCTGAATATATTCATATGTTATAAATATCCAATCCTTTGGACTACTCAAGCCACAGTTGGGCAGTATAAAGCCTTTACCTATTTTACTTTAAATTGACTTCATTTTATGCTACAAAGTGCTGTGTAGTAACTGGAATTCAGATTGCATTTATCAGGAAATAAGTCAGCCTCTACGTGGTCAAATTGTGTGACGGAGTTGGCTTTAAGCTGATACTTCAAATGTACCCATTCTCCGAACATCTTAAGTGTTTTTGGCAATTGAACTGCACAACTATACAAAAGTCATATTTCAAATATGAAACAAATACACTAATCGCTCCAGATGAGTAAGCTTGGTGGTTACCCAAACTAACATTTAGCGTATTGTATCACATTGTTAGCTTAATAACATGTGGCCTGTGCTTGTAATGGTCTTAAGTCCATCGTATCACTAAGTTCCCTTACTTCTTCTGCTCAGAGGTAGTCTCTACAAGACATGGGCTGACCAAAAGCAGGGTGCTAGGCCATTGAGCTTGGTCCTATTTTTGTAATGGCAGAGAGCATGTAGTTGCTCAGCATGGGCTGGTGTGATTTAAATGCCCTGGCAGTAGTCCACTCCTTTGGTCTTTAGCCATATTCCATCTTCTTGCACCATTATCCATATGGCCCTCTTTAAACTTCTTCATGTTTTTTAGTCTGTCCAATTTCACTGTAATACGCTGATACTGTCCATGATGATGTTAGAGCTATTAAACCTGACAATGGAATACTTTACAAAATAACCGTCTCAACTAATTGAGGCAGTAGTATTCTGCGGGAAACAAATTTAATGATATATGCTTTATTTCAGAATCTAGTATCGCAGAAATCAAAAAGATCAAATGCTACATCTCCAGAACAACTACTTGCCATATATATAATTTTAGAAGACCCAGGAATGTAAATCTATACTGATTACATACCATTGAAAGACATTTTCTAATTATGTGTCCGATGTCAAATATTTGGATTGCAGATAATAACGTTCTTTTTCTGGTAATCCTTCAGCTTTCTCCTTTTATCCTTGTGCACTCCTCCTTTTATTAAAATATTTTCTATGCTATGCCTATTTGTAGGTTCTGACCAAACACGGGTACCATATTAATGGTGTCCACTGATGAAGCTTTACACTTCTTGAGAGTCTCATTTGGGTTAAAATGCAGTGCAGTCTCATTTGAGAAATTGGTAACCAATATAGCCATGTAAAATTAGATAGTCCTCGCCAAACTTGGGGTACTTTGACGTAGCGGGGGCTATGCAATATATCACCATACAGTCTGACGGAATCCCCAATATTTATGCCCCAGAGAAGTGTTTTTTTGAATGGCTTTCACTGGGCATGTGCTAAATTCTTGCTTTATTTTTTTTCTACAAAGCTATTGCCTCTTTCAAATTAAATCCCATGGTTTTATTGGTAGCTTCAATGTAAGGGAGCAGCCAGATTAGTACTTTATTTAACCTCTGAAGCATTAGGATTTTGTAGAACAAAATTATGTTCATCCTTTGTTTCTGGGCGATTTGCTATATGAAAAATGCCATGGAATCAATAAAAATGTATGAAAAAAATTGTAAAGCTCAAAAAATAAGACTTTTTCTGTTCCCAGCATAGTTTACTAACAAAACCCCTGCAAAAGGTTTTCATGTTGGACACCAAGTACTTGCATACTTTGCCAAATTTAAAAAAATGCATATTTTTTATTTGTTCCTACAAATCATTAGGGGTCATAAAAATGGAAAGAGAAATGTTACTGTTGTTGTATAAAATAAAAATACTATTGCGTTAACATCACAGTTTTTTTCATCACTTTGCAGGTCTTTAAGGTCATGAAAAAAGTTCCAATACAAATGAATGTGGAAAATGTATTTGCAATGATTGTCCTTCATATTGTTTGAGAAATCTCATATGTTTTGCAAATCCCTTAATATAAGCATTATGTTAAAAAGAACGACCTTATAATCTGTCTTTTAAATTAACACTTTTACAATCTTGAGGGCATTGCTATATCTCACTGCAAGAGTTTTGAGCTGGCACCTTTGTGTCCCGGGACCAAGTAAAGCCAAGGGCCTTCCTCAGCCCTGACCCTTGCCTCCCTAAAACTGAATCACACGCTAACACACTTACACACCCTCATTCTTACACACACACACTCATTCGGCCAAAGAAAATGCTGCTCTATCTTTTTGTGCCCATATTTTGTGTGAATATTCCCTCATGAAGACAGGGCTGCAAAATGCTGACCATGGTCATTTACAAGAAAGCGTGTGGGTAGCATCAGGGAAAAAAATGTTTATAAATTAAAAAAAAGCATATGTTTTTATTTTTATTTATTATTAAAAAAATTACTATTTACTTTAAACTATTCTATTCAAGTAGAACAGCTGTTAGTATGCCACATGTTTGCAAAGATTCTGGGAGCACCATCAACATATAGAAAAAATACCTAATGCCTAAAATATCTAGAGCAGTGTAGAAAAATAGTAAGCTTGCACACATCTGTACATCATCAGCATAAATGTATTTGTTGGACTTTAAAGCATTTATAAAAGTCATTCTGCTGTGGGGAGAAGTCTTCCTACTTCATTGAGAATTGTACTTAAAGCTGAACAGAGACTTTATTCAGCAAATAGTGTATATAATAATAATAATAATAATACTATTTACATAGCCTGATTCATCCAACTCCAATGGCTTCCAAATAAGGAAAAACATATGACTCCATAAGTAAAACCGAACATTTTGGCAAAAAGTAAGAAGTGAAAAAAATCAGTATTAAGAATTGGAAAGTTGCTTGATCGTTCATTAATTCCATTTGTGAACACTATTCATATAAAAGCAAACACGCATACTCCACATTAATGTACACAATAGGGCCCAGAGGATGTATGTAAAACAAAAACACACTTACAGTGATCCATTAACTTTTTTCACTTGATTGCATGTACTGTAATTGTCAAGTTATTTCCACCACAAAACTAAGAAAAGACGTTCAAGACACAAAAGACGCGCGAAAGATGAACTGGGGTGCCAGCGTCATGCTTTTATGTGTCCATTTTCGCGAAGCGGGCGTACATAAACAGAGCAATGGTTGTGCTGCAACTGTATCCTTACTCCCGATTGTCCTTAAAGTGAATGTCCTTAAAACCTGTATTTTACTTTTGAATATTCTGCGCCTTTTGATTAAAATAATCTTAAATTATATGAAAATATTATGCATAATAAATTTAGTATGAATCATTGTCACTGACTATACCCAGACGTTCACCAGAATCAATGATGTATAGTTTAATATAAGTTTGTGACATCATATTGGCATGCAATTGTAGGCTAAACCCAAAATTAATAAATTATATCCAACAATGGCAAAGGACATCTACCATTCCTTTAAAAGTGCTAACACATTTCCAAAAAAGCTATTTTGCCTAAGCAGGTGCTTTATTTAATTGAAAATTGGAAATGCCTTGTCATTAACAAACCTGTCATGGAATCCCAATTGTGAAACAAGTTAGGCTATAAAATCCATTGCTAATGTAACCAGAGTAACTAAGAACATTCAGGGCCTGGATCTTTTCATTCCCTCGGGCACAAAGCTTTTCTTTAAGGGACACATATCTGGCCAAAAAAGCAAGAACATAGTTTGGGCAAAATGGAATATATTAAATTGAAAATGCAGTTACAGGAAAGGAGGGGAGAGAAATATTCCATCAGGGGTGTTAAGAAAACTTGGCCCTTTTCACTATACACTATGTTCTATAGGAACTATTAAAGGCACAGACTGTGCTGTTGGGTTTAGCCCTAAGACAGGTAAACATTAGGTGGATATACAACCTGGGATTTGACGGAACAGGTTCCCCGAATGTCACAGCTTGGAGGATATAAGTAACCAAGCAACATTTTACACTGACTCCTGGTTGGATCTCAGTAGATCCAGTTCAATGGGACAAACATGGTTTGGAAATAACACTATCCAAAATGTGGAATAAAATAATATGCTATATCACGTGTACGTGAGTAGAATAAAAATAGTGGAAAAAGTGAAAAATAATAATAATAATATATAAGATATACTTCCCAAATGACCGCAGCAACCCAAAAAAAGCACTCTTCCTTAGGGTGCGAATATGAAGATATACAGATGATTGGGGCGCAGGTACATATAGGGAAGAAAAAACAAATATATATAGTGTAAATCGTATAAACACTAAGAAGTGTGTGGAAATATGAATGCACTCACAAACGAACAGAATGCTTCAGGCCTCTCAAGTGTGGTAAAAAGTGAAATCTTTAATTGATCTTCATATAAGATCTAGAAGATAAAACTGAACATAGTGTAGTATCTCAATAAAACAAAAATGTTTCTTTAGATTGCACTCACAGTTCATCCATGCACGGAGTGCATTTAAAACGAATGAAGTCCACCAGGGAGGGGGGAGGGGAGTCCCGTGTGGTCTTTTCCTCGTGGATAAAAATAATAAATAGTAGATCCGCTGTGGGGGTTCCGTATGGTCCTTCTGACACGTTTCGCCGTGTGGCTTCCTCAAGAGAAGGATTTTCTGTTCAGTTTTCGGTATCACTGTTCCTTTTATCTGTGTGTTCCGTCGCTTCTTCTGACGTGTGGTCTGACGTTTTTAATATAGAGACATTCAGGCGCATTCGGCTTTTATCGTTTTTTTCCGTCAGTTATTTGATTTCCGATCTCTCCGCAGCGAAAACCGACCATCCGAACGAGACGTGAATGTAGGACCTGCCGTGATCTGTTGTACTGGCTCACTCAACGTAAGCAAACCAAGAAAAGAAAAAGAAAGCTGTCTTACATCGTACTGGACTGTCACGATGCCGAAGACATAAAAGACTGCCCCATCAACTCAAATTCACCAACAAAAATGTCGTGATTCTTACATTCGTAATGGGCATGCTTTGTATAAAAATCACGACATTTTTCTTGGTTTGCTTACGTTGAGTGAGCCAGTACAACAGATCAC
The DNA here is from genome assembly GCA_009364415.1 of Spea multiplicata. Taxonomy (NCBI): domain Eukaryota; kingdom Metazoa; phylum Chordata; class Amphibia; order Anura; family Pelobatidae; genus Spea; species Spea multiplicata. The sequence continues at coordinate 207 of VKOC01002643.1, read as the reverse complement.
GGCAGGTCCTACATTCACGTCTCGTTCGGATGGTCGGTTTTCGCTGCGGAGAGATCGGAAATCAAATAACTGACGGAAAAAAACGATAAAAGCCGAATGCGCCTGAATGTCTCTATATTAAAAACGTCAGACCGCACGTCAGAAGAAGCGACGGAACACACAGATAAAAGGAACAGCGATACCGAAAACCGAACAGAAAATCCTTCT
>VKOC01002641.1:0-87555 GCA_009364415.1 Spea multiplicata | reverse complement strand
GTGCCGGCGCTTCACTGCTGAGCGCCGGCGTATGACGTCATATGCTGGCGCCCAGCGTAAAGCGCCGGGACACGAGACAAACGCCTCACGCTTGCAACACAGGAGTTGAATCGCTGAGGCAGGCGGCAGCCGCCAGCAGAGGAGTTCTGGATTTCTGTCAGTCAGGGGGGCCCAAGAGTTGCCGAGCGGTCGTCTTCAGCAACCGCTTGGCACCCCTTGGGCCCCCCTGACTGGCAGAACTCCAGGGCCCGGTCGCAGTTGCGACCCCTGCGACCCCGGTAGTTCCGCCACTGATTGTATGCTCCTTTGAGCAGGACCCTCATCACCAGTTGTTTCTGTAAGTCAATTTGTTATGTTACATACTACTTGTTACGTCCTGTCTACCCATTGTACATGGTGCTATATAAAACAATAAAAATAATAATAATTAGATTATTCAGCAAATAAAGTGAACTCACCCGACACGCGTCTTTCCCTTGGGTGTATATCAGGAAGCCCGCACACTGCACCTCGCTCCGTAGGTACTCCACTGATGGAGGACATGACGCCAGAGTGACCGATCGCATTGCGATGATGTAAGGATCCCTGAGAAGAAGCAGGAGGGGAAAAAAATAATGTGACTTCACAGTAAGCGAGGCAACCACAGAGACTTATTGACTACCAAAGCCGTCTTAGAAACTTTTACTCATGCTGGACTCACCCGTTCTTAAAGGGATATCTGCGGGACACAAGGGTTACAAAATCCCTGGACTTGTTCTGCTTCACGGGTGGGCAGGTAATGTAAAAGATTTTATCATCCTCACCAGCTGTTTCCACAACCTCACAGCTCCTGTGAAACATTACGCAGAATAAGGGTCAATGACACACATTTTATATGGGGAGCTTTATAACAATGCTCAGGAGCTACTCGTACAAGTAATGCATGTCCCAGTTTGGCCGTAAGCTGAGGTCAGACAATAGAAGGTAGGCTTGCTTAGGCTGCACTCTCACTTGCATTTCCACTTTTATGGACAGTACATCATTTTCTTCGTGAGTAAATATCTTGATCTAGAGGACAAGAAAAAAAAACATTTCAAATGTTTGCAACTTATTTGGTTATAACACAGACGAGAATCACAATAAAGTTATCCCAATGCTGGAATGATTTGTTCACATGATCCAACTCCCACCACCACGTATCAATTCATTAGCATATAGTACACACTCCTCATCCAAGATTTTAAAGGCAGGAGAGTGCAAGCACCAACGCCAAGATTATCAGATAACATGTTGATTCTACAGATGTTTATGCCATTTTTAACCTCTTTTCCTCTATTCTTCCAGCTTTCATAAGTTGCATGCAGCATTTTTTAAAACTCTTTTATAAAATTGTAATTTTAGATTTTCTAAACTAAATATGTTTATAATAGAAAACATGTATTTAAAAGTCATAGTTAATATCTAAGGAATAATTGTCTTTAAAGTTTGATTTCATTTTCTGGACTAGTTTTTAGACGATTAATAAAGAATGGAACACTAGAGGGCGCTTGTGTTCCTCTGAAGAAAAGTAAATTGATCTGTTAGTTAAAGGGGAACTGACCATTCCCCCCCCAGTTTGTGGCATTTTTGTATTGTCAGTAGGGTAGGTAGCAATGTGTGTTATTCAAAGCAAGAAAACGAAATTTTTGCATAGGTGTCCATTAGTTTGTTTTCCCCACTGGTATTTGCAGTTAGTATATCCAGTGGGCCAGTAGACCGAACTGGTGTCAGTAGTGCCATGTGTGAAGCAATTTATTGTTGCAAATAGAGACTTATTTGTTATTCTGCATTGCTTCCCCGAGTACATTTGAAGGGATTTGCGGCATCATTATTCGCATGATTACATTGCAAGAGAGTTCCAGTTTCCAAGAGGCTTCAAGGTTGTGAGGATTACCTTTCCAAATAGGAGCGGACCATGGGTAGATGAGACACAGAAAAAAAATGATAAACATACTACTACTGCAAGATATATATTATGTACATATACCACTGGATAATACAATAGTGTGAGTTTCCTTCTTAGAATTTGGATTGCATATGCTTTAAGCATGACCATTGATGCTTATTGACTATTGGACCAAGTTCTTAGAGAGGAACCCCTACCATACTCCTATATCCTTTTGTATTGTGCAATGGTAACAAATATGTATGTAATATTTATTGCATAAGTAGTAACTGCTGTGTTTCACACAAATACTCCTCTACCCATGATATTGTCTTATTTGAGAAGGTCATTCTCATAACCTGGAAGCCTCTTGGAGATTGGATGCTTGTTTTGCTACCACCATTATTCCTTTAGGGAAACATAAAAAAGTGTTTTTTTTAAAAATAAAAAAAAGCCAGCATTTTATGTCCTACTGACCAATGTCATAGGCAATAGTTACTTTAGCATTAATTTACTCTGAGAAAAAAAACTTACAGGAGGGAAGGCAAGAAATGGTAGACGAGAAGAGAAGCCCAGTTTAGGAGGGCAGCCAACACAAATCTTCTCAAGATCCTATTACAATGCTTAACGCGTTAGGTGTGTCTACACTGCGCTGAAAACCTGGTTAACTGGTTGGTTCTGAAACCCGAATCTGGCTTTGTTCATTTTTCTCAGTATTTAGAAAGGCCAGTCTGTATACATCCATTTAACTCTTTAATGTCAAAGGTGCAGTAGAAGAGATATCTTCTTCTCTTGGCTAACAGAAATGTTTTTTTTGGTGTGGAAATATGGAAATAGGACACCCCCCTCTGCATAGGTACAAGGTATTTTGGGGTATTTTAAGGGATTACTCTTTTTTTCTCCTTTTATACCCCCCATGAATGAACCTTGTATTGTGATTTAGATTCCATTACTTCCAAACTAGGTACTTTTCATATCTAAATTGTAAGTTCCTTGTGGCCAATTAATTATCGAATTACACGATCCAGCTACATAAATGTTAAATCCATGTTGACAAAGCGGCTATGGGAGTGTTCATTTTTCATTATAGCATTATCTTGTGTACAGACTGGACTTGAGTTCTAAGGAGTGTAAGAGCTATTATTTGATGTGGCGCGCAGCATTACTTTCTTATCATTCAATGGCAAATGTCACTCGCAAAGTCCTTATTAGCGCACTTTCATTGATGGCAGATGGACAAAGAAAATTTACCACAAGTTAAACACAAAGGATCTTTGACCTTTAGTCAATTATCCGTACTCAGAATACGATCAGCATATTGAACACTTACATAAATTGCAGCATCATAATTCTATTCAAAGTGTGGCTTTTTTTTTTATAGTGCCATCCACACAATATATGTGAATATATGTGCTTCAGCTTAATCACACAGATTGCTACAGGGGTACGGTAAAGTGGGTGCATAGCCCCCCCCCCAACACCCTATATGTTATGGTGTAACATAACTCAAATAACAGGTGTAACCTCTACTGAATACAGGAGCGCAAAAGGTAAGAACGCTGTACTACAAGAGTGTGTGTGTGTGTGAACTTGTGGTGTTAGAGTCTGTAGGTTAGTGTATGTGTCAGTGCAGGGAGTTAGTGTGAGTGTTAAGTGTGTGGCGTGTGAAGTTAAGTTTATTTTGATTATAGAATAAGATTTCTGTCTCTGCATCCACTTACATTTTGTGTTGTGCTGCTCAACTCCCATCCGCTGTTTGCAGCAAGTATCGTCAGTGCAGCAATGTTATTGTAACTAAGATATCCCTAAACGAATGAAAGACAAAAATGAACAAAATAAAAATAACTACTTCCGAATCTCATTCTTTTTACTCAAAATAGTTCACACCAGATATGAATGCATGTAGGTTTATTTCAATTATCTTACCAATTACTGAAATCTGGATGATATGCATAAGAATGTTTTAAAAAAGAAATAAATCACATATGCCTTTACCTGGTTGCCTCTGTCCCATGGGTGAGAGATAGGCTTCTGAGGTTTGCTTGCGAGGATGTATTTTCTGGTAGAAGACAAATCAACAGTAAGTGAATGGAAGGCATTGAAGAAATACATCCTTAATGATTACAGTGTGTGGGGTCATTGGCACATGGCCGTGATCTCCCATGGTGTGTTAAATATGTAAGTCACATACAGCATTCACTTATTAGAGTTTAAACCTTGCTGTGCTTAAGGCAGATCGGCCAAACCTTTTTGCTGCAGCTTGGTGATTTGATAATATTGTGATGTGACCGGCAGCATCTATTTTCTAGGTATTATTACACATTCCTCTCTTATTGGAACTTATTTAACATATGAAGAGTTGACAGGGTGGTTTGCATGACAGTTGTTGATACTTGACCTCACTTGACATTATGAAGGGCCAAGCTAAGGGAGCTTCTCCTGCTGTAAGAGCTTGGCTGGCCCTATATAATGTATAGTTAAATCAGTTATATCTCTCGAAAGAGTCCCCACCAACCGAGCTATCTTTATGGAGAAACCAGCCAGTGTTGGTCCTTCATAATAAATAGTAAAGTGAGGGAGTTGAAACAACAACTCTCATGTTGGTGAATAAAATAAATTCTCAATTTGTGTTATGATGGAAGTGAACATTTGGAAGGTGCTTGAAATAACTCGATTTTACATATAGTACCTTGCAACGCGAATTTTCCTTCGTGCGATGGCTCCACAGAAGCGCCTCACGCTGTCCTGTAAATATCAAGCAAGTTACTGTTTTTAGTACATTTGATTTTAGACAACAAATTTAGTTCTGGACAAAATTCAGAGCCAATCCCTTCCCTGCTCCTCCTCGATCTCGCTCCTTCGTCTCCATTTGCATTTTTCTCCTCTTCAGAGTAGGGTGACCACATAGGCCATGTTACAGGACACATATGGTACTTTTTACATTATGCTAACCAGCCCTGCAGTATGTGGGATGTATAGATTTATGAAAGGATACTAGTTAGTAAGTTATACATCCCACATACTGCAGGGCAGCATTTTATCTTGGCTGGTCAGCAATATGTAAAAATTGTGTGTCCTGGAAAGCATGGTTGATGTGGTCACCTTACTTCATAGTACTTCTGCAACAAGGCAGTGGAATGGGGAGAGAGGTTGTCCCTGTGGTGTCTGCCCTGTTGAGAAAGTACTCTGAAGAGGAGAGTAGACCACAGAAGGAAAAGAGGATGAGGAGCAGGAGACGCAGCATCGGAGACGGAGTAGCAGAGCAGTTGTCAGAGAAGGTGGTGGGGGGGGGGGGGTGAGAAAGTGTTAGGAAAATAACTGAATTTAAATTCAAAGCTTCCTGCTTTGTGTCATTGGGCTCCCTCTTTGTTTTTCAACATTCATACGAATTAATCAGCATAACAAAAGTTAGTTAAAAATCTGGATAAATCAGTATACACAAGCCTAATATTAAGACGATGGCCTAACCTTTGTTGTGGGCTTGACGTGAGGAAACATTATATGTTCCTCTTTGTTGTCTAGTGCTTGATAGATGAGAAAAGCGCTGTTGATGTGCCGCGCTCTGCCTTGTGTCCACTCTTCACAGTTATAAGCTTCAACACGAACACCAACCTCAACACTGCGGGAAACAAACGGCTATGAGGAGCAATGGAGGCATAAAGTTTCATGTAGTATGTATTACATGAAATCAATGGTCTCCAAGAGGGGGTTTGGCAACGCAATATATGTAATGTAGTACTCATTTGGGGTAAGGGATGCGGGGAAATCACACATCGCACATGTAGTGGAATAGTAGTTTTTATATCACCGTTTTTGAATACTGTGCCAGCGGGCAGACTTTTGCATTACCTTTTTTGAAATGTGTTATTCACGATAGCTCGAAACATTAGCCGATCACCAACAGTAGAAGGTCCTCTGAACTTAAACATATCCACAGACTTCAAAGTTGCATGTGCATGACACAGTCGGCTTGAAAGAAAGCAAGTAAGAAAATTTGGAATAAATTGTTTACACCATGTATGTGAAGATAGCTAAAGTGGAGCAAGAAGATCAAGCCACAAAAAAAAAAAAAAACAAGACAAACTATTTTGTACATTTTTACAGGCCACCAGTAAAGGTGGAAAAAAGCCGAGTCCTCTCCATATCCTACTTTGTTGAGAATCCACACCAAACTTATTTTCATGGTACCAATCAACTTAAATTTAAAGGTTTGATAAACAGGACAGGTCCCCAAATGTTAATGCGAGGATGCTTATGTTCTGAAAATAACAATTCACTTTGACTCAAGTACTAGGAGTAGGATATCGAGAGAAAAATTATTGATATCAAGCAGCACGAGAATAGCAAACACGATTACGGTTACAAACAAAATAATATTCATTTACAGTCCTAATTCAAACAGAGGTTAGAACTTGGGAAATCATTGCAAGTACAACTAGGTATGAACAGTGATAACTCGGGTCAGGTAATTGGCAGTGAGCCAAAACTGGGAGAGAATTAGGCTAAAAGGTATCAAACTTTATCTTTAAACTTGGCAGAAGATCCCTGAGCAATACTGATAGTTTTTTAAAGTAATAACTAGGACAAAGGCTACAGGTCGTACGGGAAGAGGAATGGACAACATTTGCTGTATGTGGTAAAATTATCTGTCTTCAATTTGAATAATAACATAGGATGGACTGTTAAAAGATTATTTTATGTTGGGCTCAGTCAAGTTTCATGTACCTACGGTAGTAGAACATGATGCCCATGGATATGATAAAAGTGATGGGTATTTAGGAGAAAAGAATGGAGAACATGAGTATAAAAGTCTAAAAAAAATGATATATATGTATATTAACCTTGCAGAAATATTAGCTACAGTTTCCATCCATGCCATGATCTGACCACCAAATGTGTTTCCTTGATGATTGGCATGAGGTGGTAAAACCAGTTCAATGCTTTCAACGCGAGTGCTGTCTGTTGAGATCTTATCATTGTTGTTCTCCCAATCTACATCTAGAAGGAATAGAAGATTTTTATTAAAAAAAAAACTTCTTTCATAGAAGCATTAAATTGTGCAAATGCTGATTTACTGTAAGGATGCCCATCTATTCTGTAGGTAGTACAATACTCCTTCAATGGTTTAGAGGAGCCTCAATGTGGAATTTAACTATGATCTGGCATGAAAACAAGAGTTTGGGGGCCATATAACACAAATAGGAGATGTCCAGAAGTGTGTCTGCATCAAAATCCACACACTTGCACCAACATTTGTATGTTTGCATAAACAAGTTAGCACCTAAAATACAATTGCTGGTGACAGACAGTTTAAACATTAAAACCAAATGTGGATTAAAAATTAGTATTTCATTACTAGCATTTCTAAGCATAACATTCATGTCCTCACAAGATTATAAGCCTGCGAGCCGGGCTCTCTCCACCTAACGTATCGGTTTGTCTTAGTCTGTCAATTCTCATCTTGTCATACTATTGACATGGTGTACAGATATTAATGTTTTTTTTATTAACATTCACATTTATGAAAATACGTTGTTTGTTTTTTTTAAACTAAAAAGACAAGTTTAAAAATGCAATTGCATCTTTATACACTTAATTAATTTGTCTCCTTTATAATAAATCTTTGAGATAACAGAAAACGTTTTTCACACCAACCGTAAACATAGCAGCCTTCTTCCATAAGATTGTTATAAGCATCTTCGTGATAGAGGCGTATGCGTCTTCGCTCTGCTGCCAGACTGTATTCCAAGTGATCCTGGGAACACTGAAGCCTGATTGGTCCTAAATTAACCTGCAGGAAGATTACAAATTAACTCCGGCATCGTGTGATGAATGCTGGGTTATGTTTGGCCATCCAATTAGTTGTAACTTTTCGGCAGCTTATTGGAATCTAAATAACCAATAAGCATATTCCACCACAGACATTCAATCACTGGATCTCCATTGTAGGGACTATTGATGGATGTGAAAGATAAAAGATTGATGGTCATACAAGAGAGGATCTCAGTTTTGTAATTTTCATTACTAGTGGTTTTGTGGGAAGTCTTAGCAACTTGAGAATTGAAACAGTCAACCGCTTAGCCACTATACCATTAGTGTACCTCTAATAAAGACCATGCATTTACAATAATAGTTATTTAAGGTATAGCAACAAAAAATCCCAGTTAATATTGACAGGTGAACAAAGTACTAAGTAACACGGGAATTCGTTGATGTTAAACTAAGGACACTAAGCTGTATAATGGGTACCACTGTTAATGATTAAAATTTTATCCCATAGTAACCTTATGCAACTTTGAACACAAACTATAAAACAAGAGATGACCATCAGATAGTGAAATGTGTTGTGTGATCTTTAACACACTTAAATCCCTGTAATCAGTCACAACACACAGACCTTGTGAATAAATGGTAAAAAAATTGCTCTCCCGGTACTTGTATTACAAATTCATGGTATTCACCCTCAATGTCTGGATATTATACACCCATAATGTTATCAGGAAGACTCGTAAGCAAGCCAAGGCACCATACATCTTCATGTGCAACTAATGCAACGATCAACTACTTGTTGTTATGCATCAGCATTTTCCATAATGTCTGGTGGGCACCTAAGACTGACCAACCTAGCGCCATGCTGTTGTCACAAACAGACACTATCTCAATTCATTGCCACAAGGAGAGAGCACTTGATGTGCTCTCAAATGCCTGGTGACATACGCTGTGTAGTGCCAGTGTAGGTATTTGTGTGCTTGTAAGCTGGTGTGTGTATGTGCATATGTGTGTGTAAAAGGCAGTGTATGTGCATATGTGTGTTAATGGGCAGGTATGTGTAAGGGCAGTGTAAATAAAATAGTCTCTGTAAAAATAGCTGGGGAGCACAATTTTCCATTCTTGCCTTGGGCACAAAAGGAGCTAGCCACGGCTCTGCTAATCTCCTACCTTCTTACCACCAGCTGGTTTTGCTACATATGTGGAAAAGGCGGTGCAAACATGCTTCTGGACATTTGTGATAGGATCTTCTACTGCAACTTTAATACCAACCTAAAATGAGATGCAAAGAAAGTTAACATACGGTATTTGCTACAACATCTTAAACAGAGTTTACGGAGTGGAGGTTTGCAGCAGAGTCGCCATTTCAACCAGCACAATGCGTAATTACACATAAGAACCCTCCCCAAAGGTGATTTCACCTTCAATAATGCATTATATAGGGCCAACCTAGAGCTTTTGTTGCAGAGACAGTTTAGTAGGGTTAGGTCTCAATTACATCAAAGTCCTAACTGTAACTCTGTGTAGCTGTAAGAACCCAAGTCTTAACTGAACTGCTGAGATGTTTTAAAGAAATTTACTATTCAATTAGGCAATATCTAAGCATTGAATATCAAATCTAACTAACATTTGTGCACTCAAAGCAGTGAGTGTTCTCTTGGAATAGGAGTTTTTTCCAATGATTTAGCACTTTTAAGAGGAAAGAAAAACTAACAGGACTGATAACGAATGCAGTGGGTTTACCTCCATGCTTGTATTGAAGGCTCGATTTACTTTGGCCTTTATGCTGATGTGTTGTCCAACTCTATAAAACAAATGTAACGGTGACATTGAGATATGGAAATCTACTGTTTCTAACCTTCAAAAAAATCTTTAAAAAGTTTAAAGAAAAACATTAAAAAACAATAATTATAATAATTCTTATAGAAACCCTGATGGCAATTAAAGTACAAACAGAAAGCATCTGGTGTTGGTGATGCAAAAGTGCTGCTCAAATTTGCCAATTTTTCGTATCATATCAGATACAGGAGGCTGAGTGCATTTAATTGGTATTTAAGAATGTATTCATCTAGATTTCTTTGTGTAGTTTTATTGCATGAGTATGTGTTTTTAATCATAATATACATATCCTAACGTTATCAAGTAGTTTGAATATATTATTACATGTGCAATTCTTAGAGACAACAAATGTACTCTACAACAGCTTAGAGCCCCACGTCATTTATATACATATACGTTTATTTATACCTTGTGAGACTGTGAACCCCAGGGAGATGATTAGTGTGGCATTTGGGTACAGCTGCTACACAGATTATACATATGGGTCCCTGGGGTGGAGCAATTGGAGAGCAGGGTGGGCCAATGCTCCGTTCCCCATTCTGTGGAAAATCCATGCCGACTTTTCCAGGAGGCAAGAAATGTGTAGGATCCGGTCTGGGATTTCTATGAGGCCGGCATCAGGCACAGGTGCTGGACATTAAAAACCCCTGGAGCCTGATATTCAGAGAGACTGTTGGGGGAAGAGGAAGTTCCCCGCGCTCCCAGGGCAAGGAGAGGCCCTGAAGAAGACAATCCCTGAGCCAAGTTAGGCAATACCTGCCTGGACATTTTGTGTGTTGTCTGGGGGAGGTTTTCCAGAGCCTGGCGTAGCTGGGTCTGGCTGGGAGGTCTAGTTAGTGGGTGATTAGGCTGGTCAGTCTGGACCAGCATAGTTTAGGTAGAGAGGGCTCCAATTGGGAGCTAGGTTTTGTTTTTATGATTTGGTTTTGGGGTTTGAGCGATTAAAAATAAAGCACTGTTTTGCTACAAACTGGTGTTCCTGACTCTGATTGCCCTAGAGGACTGTGCTTAAGACCCCTAACTGACGTTTATGGCCCTCGTGCTACAGGGTTTGTCACAACCTACTTAGCATTACTCCGCACAGGTGAGAATAAACTAATGGCAGACGCTGGTTTGTGTGATTCTGTAGTCAGTATGCATCCTGAGATAGATAAAAAAGTGTAGAATTGAATGAACGGCTGAACCGGCCAGCCATCAATTTCTACATTTCTATCGTCTCTACACCAGGAAAAATGGGCAGACTAGACGGTCAAATGGTTCTTATGTGCCATCAAGTTATGTGTTTTAATGTTTAATTGGAGTTAAAATGAGCCTCTGATCAGCTGAAGGTGTTTAGTTTTATGATTGTACGCGTGTGCCAGCTGGTGCCTGATGCTTCAGTGTTATCACCGTTCATTTGCAGAGAACTCCTTATCACATCTGTGTTGTAATAAACAATATCACACACAACAAAAGGTTATACAAAACTACAAGATACTGTATACAAACTGAACCCATCCTATAAAAAGCAGCGAATACTGGACCTAAAAAAGGTTGTGTTATTTGCACTAAAGACCAAAGACTGATAATGGCAACCATTTGAGGACACGAGTAATTTTAAGAAGTTTGGTGTATCAAGAAAGATATGCCATATTTTGCAGTGTTGCTATAGTTACATGTAGGCAACAGCTTCTGAACTTATACTTTCCCTATGGAAACCTCTATTTTCATCCTCTAAGATGAAAAGTCCTGATCCAACCATAGTAAGCACCTAACACCCACATTACCAGGTAGACACAGGAAATGGGGGTAGGCGAAGAATAGTTTGCAGACAAACATACATAATTTAGCCCAAACATGACACCCTTGACAGCTCAGATATTCTAGCTCAGGGGTCTCCAAACTGTGGCCCTCCAGCTGTTGCAGGACTATATCCTCCATAATGTTCTTTTGGGTAAGAGGCTGGCAGAGGAGTATGGGAGATATAGTCCTGCAACAGCTGGAGGGCTGCACCGTTCTAGCTAAATACCATGAGCCTGTGTACCACAAGAGCTCCATCTTACTAAAAAAAGAAACTGCGATATGGAAACTCATCCTAGTAAGAGACACCACTCTATTGCAACCAAGAACATGAGACGTTCATGCCAAGTGTACAGCACTTATTTTCTCTCATTGGTGAAGGGTGCAGATGTTTTGGGGCTGGTCACTTAGCACCGCATAGCCTTTTAGCACATACGTTACACCTGCCAGCAGTCCTACAATCATTCCTACTGTATGTCCTGGCTGCCCCATCGTGTCTTTATTTTCAGGACTGCTGGCAACGGCACATGTACAATGTCCAAATCGATCATGTGCAAAACAGGTGGAGAAATGACATGGTGTACGGGAAGCACATACAGACATCACATCATCAGTCATATAATGAAGATGTGTTTACATCATGTGCGGTTTGGTGACCCAATCCTGGGACACTAAGAGCTGCTAAGTATAACAAATGGTTAAAAAAAAAGCAATAAGGCTGTGCTCTAGCATGCAAAGCTGTCTGTTGGTATGTTCCCTTCCCTCATAATTTGTTTTTCTTCCAACAACAATGGTTCTCAGCAAAGGCACTTGAGCTGAAATCTGGGGCACGACGTAAGAGGCCAAAGAGAATGCCGTTCCATTCAGCCCTGCCAAGACCTTCTAATCCTGAAAGGACCAATGAAGGGAGGGGAGGGAACTCCATCTGATCTCCTATTTAAAATTCCTGACACCGCTTCTGGAAATTCTGCCAACTAAAAATAGACAATAGCGAGATTGCAAGATTCAACCCCATAAAAAAAAAGTTCATTGCGGGATAAGATATATATTACCTATTTTTACTTAATATAGAATAGAGTTAGTACTAATAATCTTACTATAAAAAACATATACACCAAGAATACATTAAAATCATCACTTTCCCCGCAGATTGTCGGTAGATAAACAGGAGCGTTATTTTATGGACACACCAACAGATCGAGATTGTGAAGACAAAGACGACTGAAAACAAGCGTGCCACCAGATGTAAAATCTAGACAACCTATGTGTGCGCTTTTTCTTGGGAAACTCATTCGGTAACTATAGGCCATTGTGCATAAGTAAGATTTAAACAAAGAAATGTATTATTGAAATCAGGATACAGGCAAATAAGGGAGGAAAGATAGATTTAGTTACATGGGTCTTTAAAAATCAACACCAATACCCAGCTGGGTCAGATCAGGGTGAGGAATAAGAACATATCAGTGACAACCTGGCAGGAGCTGCGATTGAAGGTCGTCTGTGTCTTTCCCTGCAACTTGGCTAGAGAATCATGTGTGCTCCTCACGTGTACTTTATGTTGTATATGAAATCAGTACTGCTATCAAGCAAGAACAGATTGCATAACATTTCAAATGACTACTTTTACAGTCTGATGCCAGTACACACTCAATCACTAATAGAACTTGCCAGCCATAATCATTAGAGTGCACAGAGGTGAGCAGCATGGCATATTATATGTAATTAAATAAGATGTTGCATATGTTGTTTGAGGGTCACCAACAGTTAAACGGGATCATTACATTTTAAATATTAAAGACATTGTGTAAGATGCAAAAGCCTGTCTGAAAACTCAAAGTCCAAAGGTTTTATCTCGATGACCTCTCTTCAGACATCTAAATCAAACAGATTAAAAAAATAAGTAAAAACACGGACCGTCACCGGTATAATTATTCAGAATGGAAATGTAGGATCTGTGTCGCTGATAAATCATAGGTGCGCACACACTCAAGTTAAATAAGTAGAATGCGTTGTTGGGCACCAAAATATGCCCCATGTGACCTATGGCCAGTCCGGTCATGCACATATGAGGTTAATTCTAGCTATTCAGCTACCAGTAATTGTTTTCAATGAGCTTTGACCTTTATAGTAACTTAGGACATAATCAGTTATCCGATTGGGTTGGCTTCTTGGAGACTCCGGACCTTTTAGACAATTATGAATATAAGTTATCCGAGATACCTGGCTGTCTCTTCAATCTGTATGTCATCCACCGATGCGGTCACACAGGCCACGCCAGCATGTCTTTCAGCTGGAAAACAGGACAGAACTCTTTCAGGATAGAGCATGAAATCATTAATGCAACTTCTTTGGTTTGTACTTTCTCTGTTTAATGCTAAATATATACAGAGCCTGATTTATAATAAGCCGTTTTGGAGCAGAGGTCTAGGTATGGTGCTAGAAATATGACTGCTCGTTCTCCTTCGCTCCCTCTACACCCAGTCGCAGAAATGATGCTTGCTTTTACATGAGAAGAATCTCTTCAAATCAACCTTTAATCACAAAAAACAACTGAAATACCAATGATTTCACCCACATTATCGGAACTCCCTCTCAGCCGGTATCACTTGCCCAGGATTTCTCCCAAGTTCTACCTGTAATGCAATTCCCTACGTAATTCTGTTACACCCATTAAAGCTTCACCTGCTCTGAGAAGCTTACAATCTATTCTCTTAACACACATCCTGGATTCTAAAGGAACGCATCTGTTACCTCCGGGCCACTGACTATTTCAATTGACCACCACTACATGGCAATCACCATTGCCCAACTTTTTGAGAGCAAAGCCCCTTCTTCTGTGTTCCATTATCTTCTGTGTGTTAATGTTGTAGTTACATTTTGTATTTTGTCCGTTGCTCGTTTGGTATCGTTCTTCTATTGTAATACCGCTGGTTCTGTTTAAATAATAAATTGGTTTGAATTTTGCCCCGGCTATCACTTAAGTATTACCAGTTACCACCATGATTTTCAAGTATATCAATTGAAACACCAGCCCTAAAACCTTCATTCTGCACGCACAGTCCAACATCAAACTCTTTTTTTTTGTGTGTGGTTTCCTTCCACGTTCTTTCTAATCACCAACTAATGAATTTGCCATTAGACACGGGTGTAGGAATACGAAGATGGAGTCGAACAAGAATATAAAAACATCTTTTTCCGTTACGTGAAGATATTCAAGGCAATTCACAAGGTCAGTCATCCCTGTGACACCAAAGATAAATGTAGCCTCTTCTGCCTTTAGCATTCCATGCTCCGTGATGTAATGGCACGAATGTAAGATTAGATTCCGCACACGCTACATGTGCTCGCCATAACATCACAGAGGGTGTGGAAAATCACAATTATATTCACACCCCTTAACAGCAACTTTAAAGGTTCATCTTACTCACATTTTCCAAAGTATGGACTATTGATTTGATTATTAAGTACCCTACACATTATACACACACACACACATATATATATATATCACAGCCCTAATCAGCACCATACCTATAGAAAAGGCATATGCAACTTTACTATTTTGTAAGCATCCCTAATGAAAGCGACAATATGACCTTGGCATTAAAGCACATACATCGTATGTATACATTGGTACAGCTGAAGGCACTAAAATGGATAATAAACCATTTAGTTGGGCAGCAGTTTGCAGGTTCTGATGTTAAGCCCAGGGGGACTCAATCAGTTTGTGGCCAAGCCTGAAGCTCTGTACAACACAGTGCATCTCTATGGTACAGGAGGACTGATATGCCTATGGATTCTATATGTGGAGCTAGCGCTGAGTACATGGCATGCAGTAATGTGTACTTTACATACAACACTTAAAACCCATAGGTGTTCTGCCTTAATAAACGGATAATTAGACATCTAAAGGAAAATCATGATATCGTGAAACGCTCCAGGGTTTGGTGATCAAAACCAGCACCTGCTTCTAATGATATTTCAATCATTGCCCGCTGCCGGTAAATCCTCCGTTACTTTACCGAATCCCACCTTATTACATATGGGGCTTCATCAGATCAATGTTCTGGTCCAGATTTGCAGGAGCATTTTTAGGAAGCAAAGTTCAGAACAATCACTATGGAAACCAATAGAACGTTCGTTGTGGTTGCCCCGCAGCTTCACCCCAAAAATGCCGTTTACCGGTCCGCGCTCTTACCCGCCAGGCAGGCTGTGGTGTCGATCCATGTGAGGAGCTGTCCAGCGCTGAGCTCGCCCCGGTGGTTGGAGTGCCAGGGATGGACCGTGTGGCACATCTGCACCTCGCCACTCTCGTACCCAGTAGGCATCGCCGGGCCGTCTCTCCGGGGACTCCTCCCGGTACTCTCCGATTTATCCGATGGCTCCTCTGTGGGTAGCATGAGAGCCGCAGGTAGAGACTGAGCGCTCGGAGCAGCAGTCACGGCAGCTGGTACCGGGCACAGTGACGCGTGAGTGCGGTCACTCGGAAACTTATCACACGGTGTGAGTGAACGCTGTCACTCGGAAACTTATCACACGGTGTGAGTGCGTGGAGCCGGCGCTCAGCGGCTGAGGCAGGAGCAGTGATTCGAAGTCTCCAGCAGGTGTCTGCGCTCAGCTCATTCCGCACCGCCTGCCGCCAGCTGGGAGGTAATCAGCACCGGATTACAGGCTGGGACCGGCTCGCTCACTGGACACACCTTACCTGTTAACGAGCAGCACAAGGGGTTACATGACATCCGCTGTCCCTAATCCCAGCCCTGTCAGATGGTTCGGTGTTGGGGAGTCGGGCAGGATGGATGGCTGTGCTCTGTAGTATGAACATTATCTCACTGTATAATTAACCTCTTCATGACCAAGAGCTACCCCCTCTGCTGCCATCACATGTGTGTAACCCTCACAAACTACACAATGTTTTTCTGGACAAGTTGGACCTTCCTGAGACACTGAGACACATATTAGAAACACAATTTGGGGACAGATAAGAACCATTCGGGCATCCAGTCTACCCATGTGTCCTGATGTCAGGACTCACCTTAATCAGTCCTTGTATGGGTTTATAGGAGAGTTTTCTGTCTATCCTATGCATGCTTAACCCCTTCGTGACCGTACTGTTTTGAAATTTAGTACCCTTCATGCCCTTTTAACATTTCTGTGTGTTTGTGTTTAATGGCTGTAGTTTTCTTTGTAGCCAAACAATAGAAATATATATACGTCCTGATGAAAGTCAGCAATGACAGAAACGTCGACTTGACTTTGAATAAACTATTCTCTTTGAATAAAGAGAAATCGTTAATTTACCATCTTTTGAAAGTGTTTTGTATGGAAACTGCTGGTTACTAGCACCAGGCTTGGAAATTCTGGAATGGTGTGCAATGGACTTTTGTGAGTAAATATAAAAATGTAATTTATTATTTTTGTTTGTTTTTAAGGACAAGAAGGACTAAAATTGTAAATTCAGGTCTAAAATTGTACTGATAATTTAAAGGGTTACTAAGAAACAACACCTCTAAATGAGTTAAGCAATATTCATTGCTGAAGTAAAATGTATTTATTTATTATATATATGCGATTGGATAAATATATTCTACGATTTGTCCTGAATTTAGAAATACCCATATGTTTTTATGGTTTTTGTGCAGGTTTGTAAGGCCATTTTCTTTCAAATCTGGTAATCCTGCCCCCATGTCCTATTTGGGAAATGTTCGACGTTAGTCAGTTCAATTTACCCCACCAAATAGATTTTTGAAAATGAGGTATTTCAAATGCTGGTATTTTAATACTTACCATGCACTAATTTTACTACCAGCCTTTATCAAACTTTGTGGTAGTAATTTATTTTGTGGGGGTTTTTTTTCACACAAATTATACCTTAGGTACACATTAACAGCTCCTGGTATATGTTGCTACAAAACAACACCACAGTATGTGTTCAAGAAGACCTCCCGAATAAAGTGATACTACCCATGCATGGGTTTGTTGGGTTATTTGGGGGCTAGGAGGCGCACATTTTTGTCCCATGTCCTATTTGGGGCATTTTTTAACCCAATCAAGGGCTAATTAGAGCACTTGCTCATAAAAAAAACTGGATGGTTATTTTGAAGTGTTATCACATTTTTATTGATTTATTTTTAACCATTTTTATTCTTGTTTATTTTTTACTAATGATATTGTGATTAATAAGCTGGGCTCCATTGAATCGCATGGTTCTCAGGAAGGTCTAGAGAGAGACCCTCGTGCTAACTTGTGACCGCTGACGGATTGTTGATCGCCTCCTAAGCTCTTTAAAATCAAGCCCCAGTTGCCAAATTATAAATGGTGGACATTGATGCCCTGCAGTTCTTAGGGTTTGCTGAATGCCTCATCATCAAGGCATTACAGCAACACATTCTAAGTTTGTTTAATTCTATGATGTGCCAGACAAGTCATTGGTCACTAACTGAACATTTTTCCATAACATTTCTGGTATGTCATTGGTCGTTAAGGGGTTAATGTAGTATCTCAGTTCTGGGGCCTCCACTCTTTTCAATATACACCTCCCCTGAAACAAACAAATCTATCTTTTTGGATTCTTTCAGGACCTCTATGGCGGTGATTTTTCTAATTTACCTTTTTTATCTATTGACCTTTTGCCTTCTTTTTTTAATTCTCCTCGCTTTCTTTCTGAAAAACATCCTGGATGGCAACTCACTACCTGAAACTTAACATCTCCAAGACAGAGCTTTTGATTATTGTCCGGTCTCCTTTATCCCCATTTCCAGATATCTGCATCACAGTCTTGGCAGTGCACTTGACTCAGTTCTTTCCTGAACCATAGGCTTTGGCTGAAGATATAATATCCTTTAATTTCAAAAAATATTAACAATGCAGAAAATCAAATGGCAAATACTTAACAGGGTACAATTCGGTCCCATTGCTAAAACATCTAAGTAGTGAGAAAGGCCATCTAGTGTTCAAATTCTGTAAATATCATATAAATGAAACGCTAGGAAATAAAAGCAAATGTGTATCTTTTCCCCTGGTTTTAGGTTTTAATAAATTAACAGTGTGGATTATTTTTCACAGTGCCAGTGGAGCCCAAATCTATTACAAAAATTATAGACTGCATTGTAAATGGTTTTAAAACCAAACTCTGATCACATCCATTGTTTCAATGGGCAGCTTCTGCACTGGACTGGAGTCCAGAGACTGTTGGTAAGTATATCACGTGTAATTTTACTGTTGTTGCTATTACTGCTATGGTCAGTCAGAAAATCAGGACCTTGACAGTGAGATAAGGCCATTATATGGCACAGCTATTAAAATAATAATAAAAAACTTTCCAGGTTATTCCATCCATCGATTGTTGCTTTTGTTACATATCTAATGGCTTGCTGCATTAGAATGTCATGGCTAGTTTTATGGTCATTTCATTATGACATCATATGATGAAGCAAATGTTATGGGAACAAACATTGAGGGTTAAAGTAAATGAAGCTCAATCTGACCAAAATACACAATGGTATGCGATTGTCATTTCACTGTATTGTGCTTATGACAAATCAAAAGTACAATAAACATAATGTAAAAAATACAAATAACCACAAATCCAGATTTTACTTGCAAACTATATATATATATCACTACCAGTTCTACTACTAATAATAATACCAGCAACAATAATAACTCATTAATTATTTAACCTTTATGTTGGTTTCTTATTTCATTTCATATGGTGCCTAAGCCATCATAGGCATTCTATACACTGGCAAGTCTTAGTTTAGGTTGATACTTTCAACCAGAGCCGGCCTTAAGTGTTCTGGCACCCTGTGCGGACTACACCTCTGGTGCCCCCCCCTGCCCCTTCTCACTGCCCCCCCCCTCTGCCCCTCTTCACTGCCTCCCCCCTGCCCATTCTCACAGCCCCTCCCTCTGCCCCTTCTCCATATCCTTACCTACCTCATTGCCGGAGTCCTGCGGTGGGAGCGGGAGGCGTCTGTCTTCCCGATCTGCCATGCGCGCTTCACAGCTGAGCGCCGGAATAATTCACGCCGGAGTCACGGAGAGTGAGAGGCGCCGAGCGGTCGCTGAAAACTTCGACTTAAATTGAAACATCGGGGGGTTTTTTTTGTTTGTTTTAACTTTATTTAACATCCTCCATGTTAAATACATTTAAATCAACTTTATTTAATATGGAGGATGTTACATAAAGTTTTTATAAAAAGAAAACAAAAAAACATATTCATATGTGTATATATATATATATATATGTGTGTGTGTGTATATATATATATATATAAACGTAGTAGCCCGTAGTTTAAGCTGTATTAAATAACAAGGTGACCTTTTGGTTTATAAGGAAACTTTCCACACAGATGAGGTTTCCTTCCTCCTCAGCCAGGCACAATGTGAAACATGAGTTTTAATTCCATGACTCCTAGTTTAGGACGTATTAAAGAATTTACTATCACACTTTAAAATACATTGATTTAGTAGATTTAAACAGCATAATAATTACTCTCAGCTCCATTATTTACTTTGAGTGGGCAAATGCAGATGTTTGAAATTCCAGAACCCAATACAAAATTACAAGTACAATTCCAAATCATTGTAGATTTATGAAATAACACCAGATTTAGCTCCTAGACTAATAGTAGTCCATGCGGTGTTTGAGAAATGGACTAATGGACTGCAGTGGCATCATATAGAGGGGCAGAAAACTTGCCCATATGATTTTTACTTCTTATACAGTGCCCTCCACAAATGTTGGCACCCTTGGTAAATATAATCAAAGAAGGCTGTGAAAAAGTCTATTTTTCAACCTTTTGATCTTTTCAAACAATACATAAATATATTCTGTTCTCTAGGATATCAAACAATTGCAAACACAACACAGGTTTATCCAAAAACATAAAAAGTGTGAAATACATGTGTGGCACAATTATTGGCACCCCTATGAATTGAGAAAAATATATTGGAAGTATATTTCCACTGGTATTTTACATTTTAAGTACAGCTGGGTGACTAGGAACAGGAACTTGTTCAACTGTGACTTCCATGTTCTATGGTCAGATGAACCAAAATAGAGCTTTTTATGGCGCCGAACCCACCAGAGATGGGTCCGGCGCACAGAGCCATATGGAAAAATACCTTGCGGTTAAATATGGTTGTAGCTCTTTAATGTTGTTTGATATCCATTGTTTTGAAGAAAAGATCAAAAGGATAAACAATAAAGACAATTTTTCACAGCCGTCTTTGCTAATATTTTCCAAGGGTGCCAATATTAGTGGAGGGAACTGTATATTTCCTGGCTTTGGAAGGTGCTTTCTTCCGTACATCAGAACCAGGTAGTTCTTCTAATAAACGTAGAATGTGGATTTGAAAATGTTAATTCCCTTAGTGACAGGAATTGATCTCTTTGGCATGATATCTCTATATGTTTCCACCTAAACGGCTCGATGTGTTTTATGAGTGCTGTGATTCTAACAGAAATGGATTCATCGTCATCCTCTGGGTCGCTTTAGAAAACAAGAGATTTATTAGTTCTTTATAGGCATAGAAGGATTTTTTAGTCTGGCTGACAGGTAGCAGGTTAAACTTTGTCCTGCATTTCTCAGCATCATGCGATGGAGTTAATACACAGATCAGGTTATCCTCTCAGATTGAAAGACTGATCTTTTTGCATCAGGATAGCTGGAGCAGACATTTAAATCTGCAAATTACGTCATAGGGTTAATCTTGATCAGAAAAGTGCGTTCTCCAAATGTTCCGACAAAGTTGGAAGTATAGCATTGTTAAAAATGTCTTGGTATGCTGAAGCATTAAGAGTTCACGTAACTGGAAGTGAAGTGTCTAAACACTGAAAAACAGCCCCAGACCATTATCCGTCCTACACCACACTTTACAGTTGGCACAATGCAGTAAGACAGGTAACGTTCTCCTGGCATTTGCCAAACCCCAACGTAACTATCAGACTGTGAAACAGAGAAGTGTAATCTGTCACTCCACAGAACATGTTTCCACAGCACCGGAGTCCAGCGGCGACATGCTTTACATCACTCGATCCGACGCTTGGAATCATACTTGGCCATGTGAGGCTTGAATTCAGCTGCTCGGCCATGGAAACCCATTACATGAAGCTCCTGACCCACAATTTTTGGGCGTGGGTCTCAGCACTTGGTGACCCAGCTCTGTGACATTATTTGGTCTTCCGCTTCGTGGCTGAGTTGCTCTGCTGCTCCTAAACTCTTTCACGTTCCAATACCGCTTATAAAATACATTTTGCAAATGTTTTTTGTAAACATTTTATAAATGCAGACTGCATGGCAAGTGCTTGGTTTTATACACCTGTTGCAATGGGTCTGATTGAAACAGCTGAATTCAATAATTAAGAGGTGTGTCCATATAGTGTGTGTGTAATAAATATATTTATATATATAATATATATATATATTACACACACTCACTGACCACTTTATTAGGTACACCTGTTCAATTGCTTGTAAACACAAATAGTTAATCAGCCAATCACATGGCAGCAAATCAATGCATTTAGGCATCAAGACAACTTGCTGAAATTCAAACCGAGCATCGCAATGGAGAAGAAAGGGGATTTAAGTGACTTTGAACGTGGCATGGTTATTGTTGACAGGCTCTTTTGAGTATTTCAGAAACTGCTGATCTACTGGGATTTTCACGTACAAACATCTCTAGGGTTTACAGAGAATGGTCCGATAAAGAGAAAATATCCAATGAGCAGTAGTTGTGTGGATGAAAATGCATTGTTTATGTCAGAAAATGCATTGTTTGAGATGACAGAAAGGCAACAGGAACTCAAATAACCACTCATTACAACCAAGGTATGCAGAATCCCATCTCTGAACGCACAACAGGTCAAACCATGAAGCAGATGGGCTACAGCAGCAGAAGACCACACCGGCTGCCACTCCTGTCAGTTAAGAACAGGAAACTGAGGCTACAATTCGCACAGGCTCACCAAAATTGGACAACGGAAGACTGGAAGAAATTTGGCTGGTCTGATGAGTCTCGATTCCAGCTGCAGCATTCAGATGGCAAGGTCACATACATGAAAAGCATGGACCAACCCTGCCTTGTATCAACTGCTCAGGCTGGCAGTGGTGGTGTAATGGTGTTGAGGACAATTTTTGGCACACTTTGGGCCCCTTAGTACCAATTGAGCATTTTTTAAACGCGACAGCCTACCTGAGTATTGTTGAAGACCATGTCCATCACTTTATGACCACAGTGCACCCATCTTCTGACAGCTATACTCCAGGATACTGCACTATGTCACAAAGCTCACATCATCTCAAACTGGTTTCTTGAACATGAGTATGAGTTCACTGAACTCCAATGGCCTCCACAGTCACCAGACCTCAATCCAATGGAGCACCTTTGGGATGTGGTTGAACAGGAGATTCACATCATAGAGGTGCAGTCGACAAATCTGCAGCAACTTGCGTAATGCCATCATGTCCATATGGACCAAAATCTCTGAGGAATGTTTCCAGCACCTTGTAGAATGTATGCCACGAAGAATGAAGGCAGTTCTGAAGGCAAAAGGGAGTCCAATCCGCTACTAGCAAGGTGTACCTAATAAAGTGGCTAGTAAGTGTGTGTATGTATATATATATATATCACACATAGAAACACAGTTAAGTGGAAAAAAAAGAAATTACACACTCTTTGAATTCTACAGGACATAATAATCTGTAACCTCTGATGAGCAACACGTGACATATTACACCGTGTCATGATTTATTCAACAAAAATAAAGCCAAAGTGTATTTTCCTTTTTTTTTTTACACGACTGTATATATATATAAAAAAGTAGCAAGTGATTAACACATGCTAAATAATAACAATCCAGGGTCAGATTGGCGTTTATGCTTAATAATACAATTATTATTTATATAATTAAATAATGCAATTAATAGAATACAACCCGCATAGCAAAACAAAGCATTATTCAGTGTTTTTGGGATATAAACGCTAGACTATGTTAAATGCCGTTTGTGCATTACCACTAATCTGAAATCCTCGTTCATCTATATAAGATCTTTTGTTCTACAGGTTGCAGGTTATCTTCTACTAGCAACATTGTCCATGACTGCAGATAATAACCCACAAGCTCAGATCCAAAGAGACAGTGATTGCTATGGCTTATTCTGACCTATGCTGACTAGCCCTAGACAGGGCGCCCACTGCTTCAAAGCTGGGGGTGTATTGGGCAATCAGGCTTTTTGAACTCTGCTGCTCAATAGCTCGTTACAAGTGAGATTTCTAAGCCTCCGCAGCACATTGTACCGGGTGCCACGTGTCTTAGAGACAGAGAGCAGGATTTTTAAATCACATCCCAGAGGTCAGCAGTAAGGGCATAAGCGACAACCAAAAGGTATGGCGGAGCAGCCACAGCCTATCCCCAAGTGATGGGCCCATTATGAGCTAGAACCGTAAAATCAAGCATACATTAGTCTGTAGGGCTGGAATGTACTGAGAAATGAGTTGCAGATGCGAGAGAATGGAATGGTTTGGACTGCATTTATCACTCCAGCTGTTGTGGTTTACGTTTCCCATGATGACACATGTAGTTCAAAAACATGAGATAAATGGATTTTGTGCCAGATTGTACTTAATGTTTATAAAGGTTCCTTTTATCCTAACAAGATGCTTCCTCTCACAAACATCTGCATCTCTACACGTTTTCTTCCTTCTTTTTCATTAGAGTCCCCAGGCACTGATTGTGGTAAACGGTAACCATGAAAGTTAACCACTAGATGGCAGCATTTACATAAAACACCAAAATAATAAACATATTCAGAGATCACATGCAGCAGACACCAGCATAAAACCTACAATAAAAGACAAACATTTTTTATTCCTTTTGACTGCCAGGCTTATTCTAGTAGCATCTTTACTACTTTATGTTTAGTTCTACTATGAAACAAATGCTAAATTCATAAAAGAAGGGAAACAAAACAAAAAAAAAACGGTGGGCCAGCTGGGGAGACCTTGTAACCAGTCCATATACACGGCCCGCACACAGCACAGCCAACACGCTAACCTTCTCCGTGTCGCACATGCAAACCACAGCGCTCGGCCTGGCAGACGGCAGCTGGGGAGGGCAAGTGGTGCAGGGTGGCTGGAGTGCTGCCCTGGGTCAGGTCCCAGCCAAGATCGGTCTCTGTCCGTCAAAGTATCGGTCTAGGATATGACCAATACAGCCACAGAGCGGCGACACGGCTATGCTGGGAAGATATTTGCATGACAAATGCATTTATCCACATGATTTGTAAACACGAATGTTTTAATATAAATATATTTATCGTCTGTCCTATTCAGTATATCATTTATTTCACAGCTAGTACACAAGAACATTGCCTGAATCCGCTGTGGTGTGAAGCGTAGGAGAATTGTCAGCATCGCTTTCAATGTATTAACCACATGGTTTTTACTGTTTAGGAATCAATGGACAATTTAACACCGATGAAGTTCTCTGCAAAATATAGCATATACTTTAAAGTTTTTTCCCAGTTTCTATGGCAACAGTCTACCAGTGCTTGCTTTTGTATCATATAACTATTTTGTGTTTCTTCCTGGAATGGGTTTGGGCATGAATTGGTCCTAGAAACAGTGTTTCTATCGCTTGATTTAGCTTATAAGTGTTACATTTAGTTTACCGAACAATAAAATGTACCATGTTTGAAGGGGCAACACCTTCATGGCCAGGACTATCCTGTACCCCAAATATCACAGCTTGTTTTGTAGTTTAACAATGTATTTGTATGACCAAAATTTGCATCTTTCACATTTATTCTACCCATACGCTAATTTATATATATGTGTGTATGTATACACACAGTATATATATTTTGATACTGTAGGATTATAGGTACCATTATTTAATCTGAAGAAAAAAAATATACATTTTCCACACAAGTGAAGCAATTTAAGAAAAATTGCCACAAAAATATATTAATTTACTTGTCCTGGTTTGAAACCCAACCCACATGAGTAGGGATCTTGAGTAGGGTTATTTTGGAAATAAGGTAACTAAGGTCTACTTCACCTTCACTTGGGTAATTTTCATACAGCTATTTCACCACCAAACTTCAAAAGTTTGAGAAAAAATGTGTGTTTTCCATGCAGGGTTTGCAGCACTTCTGTGATCGTCAATTCATTTGCTTCTCTTTACATTCTACTGCTGCCTATAAACACAACACAACTTATTATATAGAGAAACGTATGGAGAATTTGCTAATCTAGTCTGGTTGAGAGAAAACATCACCTCGATTATTTTACTCAAATCTAACCGCACTGATGGGGCTACCACATAAGCACCATAAGAAGGTTCTCAGGAGCCCAAAGGATCCACAGGACTGCATCTGAACAATGAGGAGAAACCAAACAGATAAACTATCCTTTTTACTTTAACCTTATGGTCAACCCATTTGTTTCAGAGAATAGCTTGACAAATATACTTTATTCATTGATATTCCTTTTGGTGGACTTTGGTATATTATCTGCTCTTTTCTGAACTGCAGGATTGCCCCAGACTGATTTCACTGGAGAACTAAAATGTTCACCTGAGCACATTTAAGAAATGAACTCAGCAGGGTACCAAATTCAGAGGGATCCCATCAGGCCAGCGGACGCATTGAAGTAGATCTTGAACTTTAAAACGCACTGGAGAAAAGCGACGAAAGCCCATGATCAGTATTCTTATCAGAGTTGTTACGAACCTGGTCATTCGACTTAATAAAACAAAAGTCTTTGAAAATAATTTCTTACCGGCTGTAACAGATTAGACCACCCTTTGAACGAATGTAACAGTGCAATGGCACCACTATTAAGTACTTCCTAAATGAAAAAGTAATGTCTCGTAGTAACAAGAGAGCATTGCATCCCTATAGCAACCAAGGGATTTTAATCGGCAGGTACATTTTATTGGTTGCTATGGAGATGAAACTAGTTTGCACCAGAATGGCTTTTTAATACAAAACCTCCTCATATCCATTAATAAGTGTCCCACTAAAAGGAAGTGATGTCATTTGACGTGTTCAGTGTTTACATACAATAACGTGACGCAATCCCTTAATCCGCAGTACTGGTATAATCCCTTCCCCAAACCACCAGTCAGTTATTCATAAGGTAACTTGTATCAAAAGCAATTTAATAAAAGCACTCATAAGCATTTTATTCCTATCCATGATTGCAGACATTTACAAAACCAGAACAACATTTGAGTTTACCTTAAAAAATAACTTATTAAGCAGTGATATACACAGCACAAAATAGTTCAGGGAGAAAATGCAACATTTTATAATTAAAATGTAAACGTGGAGGAAAAAAAAACCAAAAAAAAAAAACAAGATGGAATAAAAGTCTCTATGTCTCGCTACTTAAGATGGCATGTGATAATATCCTTTTACAATGTCCTGTGGGAATATATATATATTTTAATATATTTATATATATGTACAGATGATAAATTGCAGTTCGGTTTAGGGCAATTCTTACATATGCCACTCTTTACAGATGCTCAAGTTTAGGTTTGGACCCGCGTCTTCACAAAATTGGGTGCATGGCAACATAAAGAAAAGGTCTGTGCGCTGGGGAGACGGATCCTTGATTTAAACTGTACGTTGATGGATGGTTCTCTTCCATGGTCGATCTGTGAAGAGGGCTGACTCACTGCGGTCTTCATGATGGGACTAGATGATGAATCACACACTCATTGTCATGCTAGGAGAATACTGCAGAGAGAGTAGACGCAGGCTTAGTGCTGTGCTTTACAGCGCGGGTGCTGATTATTTATAATTGGGAATCTACAGTAAAAATAAAAGTGACTTTGGGCTGGATTCAAATGCCACAGACAAATCACTCAGAAACGACTGAATAGCAATTCTCCTATAGACTGTGATGGACAATGGGATAAAAACACACATATTGGCCTAGATTCAATAAATGGGAAAAATGGTCATTGTTCTTTTTTTTAATCTGAATTTGGTTTCTGTCTATAGTAGGATTTCTATTCAATTATTTGTGGTAGATTTATCTCTGGCACAGAACATACTGTCTGATTTGTTAACTTAATGAACGTGATCCCAAAAGTGTGCTGGTGGGACGGGATGTTTAAAGCAATAGAAAGATTTCAGTTCCTTTCTGCTTAAAGTGTGTTCAAGAAGGGGCTGGCAAAGATGTACAATCTCTCAAACTAGAAGTTACCTGCACCAAATTGTTTAAAAAATAAATAAATAAATAAATAGAACAAAAATGAAAACTTACACTCTCATTCTGAAAAGGGTTTAAGAAATTTCCTCCCATTTCTCCGTCATCCCTTGGTGTGCCAGGCTGGTTACTAAGACTCATGTTATTTGGAGAGTTCTGTTAAAATGAAACACAATGTTTTCTAAAAGGCATAAGGTTTGCATGTTATTTCATAAAAACAAATGTTAAAATACATAGAATGCTTCTACTGCATGGAAAATGAGTAAATCTCTACCGAGCGTGGGTTACGCTACCAGCCCTTATGCTTTAGTGCCTTGATAATAAGTACCAATGGCGGAGAGAACAGCACTAAATCTCAGGTTTTGCACCTATAGCCATGCAGATGAAAGTATGTATTATTTGGCTCTGTCTGTCATATAAAGAAAACACAGCTGTATACTGACCTTGGAAATACTGTCCATGTCCCCTGAGCCTGAACAAAAAAAAAAACATTTCAGCGAATGAGATTCAGCATTTATAAAAGGCACATTGTTTCAGAAGTAAAAAGCTGGCTTGTATTATAACATTATTTTGTTTTATGAAGCGAGCTGCCCTCCCAGCAGGGTGCAGGAGTCAAGTATGGCAGGACCTGCCTGTGCAACTGAATTGGGTAATATGGGGGCATGAAAGCAATGGGGTAAATATTTTATATGTTATATTTATATAATATAAATATTGCAGGTCCACCACTCCCCCCTATTTCCAGCTGACAACAACTGCAGCATGATCCTATTAAAGCTATCACAATAAAATCATAGTGTCTGTGTGCCGTATTCACCTAATGAACCATTAATGTGGTGCGGTTCCATTCCACCCAATCCACTCATTGGGCCGTCTGAGCCCGGCCCCATGGGAAACTGTAAAGAAGAGAAAAAAAAACAATAAAAGCTCTTAAACTAACACCGATCAGCAATGGTTCCCCTGCTGTGGATAACAATGTGTGGGAGTTGTAGGCCACGGAGTCCTTTGCCTTAGCGATGCCACAACAGTGAGCCCAGGACTGTTGGATGGGACCGCTAGCTTCCAAGGGACGGCGTAATGTTATCATTCAAACAAAAGAAGGAACTTAGCAATTTTTTGCAATGCTCTGCAATTACGCACAAGGGAATTTCAGGGAGACAGAAGGATTTTATCTTTACGCAAAGAGTTGCGGTTGCTTCTTAGCAGAGGTGATGGGTCCAGTCCAGCCGCAATACACACAGATGTCTGCAATGTATTAAATGACATAACTGTGCTGAAGTATATGCTTCAATGACCTCACAAATATGTTCCCTAATCAACGCATTGAGGGTTTTGTTGACAGTAAGTAATATGTAACTTGGGGAAAGGCACCTTTGGTCTCTCTCTGTACATTATCCACAGCCTTTCCACACAAACACCAGCATTTACAAGAAAAACCTCACTAACCCAAACCAGTACAGCTCAGCAAACAACAATCTGCACCATTCTAAAACACACATAAAACCACATATCTCAAGACAAGGGCACCCCCCCCCTACTAGCCTACAAATTCAGTTGCTTTCTGTGAACTTTTCCTAAATCATAATATATTACAACCAATAATTAGTGGTCCACGATGGACCATGCTCAGAGGCAAATTCACATCACCTGAGATTTCATGTGGCCAAACTCTATGCATTATTGTGTCTTTTTGGGCTGCAGAACACTGATACACACATACACAGTAAATGTGTTAGGGTGAAGGTTCTCGAAAAGAGAGACATCAGAAGGGTTTGGGTGCTACAGAGGGACTGTCCTTCCCAAAGAGACATTTGGGTGGTATACATTTCCCAAACCAAGACTTACATTAGGTCTGTTGGCTCCTGGAGGCACTGCATTCATTAACGTATACATATTTTCACCAGAGTTTGTTGAATCTAGAAGAGAAAGTCATTGGTAGTGTGTATATAACCACGAAGCCGGCACGTCGTGTAAAACACTCTTCTATGTAAAGAACAATTCCTTGAAGATTGGATTCTTAGCGTTAAAGTAATTGTTTAAGTCATGAAGAAGGAAACCTTCATACACAATACTACATATATAGTGCAAGATGCCGCGTTCTCAGCATATCTGAGACATAAGGGAGAAAGAACTCCTCCCCAGCACCCTCTATATTGTGTGTGTGTATATATATATATATATATATATATATATATATATATATATATATATATATATACTTATATACCACAATATACTTCTAGTATGGACTCCGCAGAACCCCCACGCCAGTAAACGGGAACTGAGCACCTGCTATGCCTATGAGTAGAGGCAGCTGGGGAGGACTTAAACGAGACGGAGGACTTGTTTTCTAACTCAACTAACTCTAATCTGTAAAATGCATTGGAGTTCATGCGAAATCAACTCCAACATGCATTACACACAATGTTGGGTACTAGACTGCTCCTTCAAAATGACACTTTATGTGTGACAAGCAATTTGACTTTTCTTAAGAGGATATTAACGGTGTTACTGATCAAAATATTTATTTACCTGCTGGACTTGGCATGATGGGTGTACCCGGGGGGCCACCACCTCCAGGAGGACCCTGTACAAGAAATAAACAAGTCAGTGTTACATGTAAAAGCAGAAAAATACGTCATTGGGGTTTAACCCCAAGTGACAATCACATCTATAAAGTTACATGGTGTGCAAAGCAGACCCCAGGAGCCAACCATGTATCTCATATGTGGTGGCACTAAGAGGTCCTCTCCTCTGCAATCACTACAAGTGATAACCTAGGACCTCCCTCCGAGAAACAAGCAGGGCCACTAGGCGCTCCGATAAGCAAGCATTAGGGATGTACATTTATGTTTTTCTCCAGGACACATTTCACCTATGTCTGAACAGCAGGTGTATAGTAACATTTTGCAAAAAGCCATACATCTGAGTAACTGATCCCTTCTGAAGGACACCAATGCATGAGAATATCGAGGACGACTTATATTTAAGATAAAAGGAACTAGAATACGAACAAAAAGAAAAGTTGATACTACTGTTCCTTTAAATCTGGAAATAACGCATTGAAAAAAAAAAACACTTAACCGTTTGCATGCCATAGGAAAAGAAGTTTAACAACTCCCCCATGTGTATACATTTTGTGCCTTTAAGCTCAAATTATTGACAATTTGTTCAACAATAATAAAATAATTTAAAAAAACAACGCGCAATGAAAACCAAATCTACCGCTTTTGATCTTATTATGTAGCCAAGCACCACTCTCCCTGCAAAACGCGTCCAGATTGAGATCGCTCTTCAAATGAATATCAACATATGCACATTAAACGGCAGACAAAACAACTCGACGCAACTCAGATGTTCCCTCCACAGACAATACACAAGGGCTATTCTTCACATCTGGATAACTATTTCTTTGACTAAGTATAATGTAACATCAACTCCAATGAGAAAACAAAACCAGATGAACTTACTACATAATTCCCAGGAGACGCAGACGAGTAGGGTATCTGAAAGCAAAGAGAAAAAACAAATATCAAAGTTACACATTTATTGTTCAGATCGAGTGCCTATTGATTGCCTGTTCCCTTGATGTTATTTCGTTTTCCAAAGATACTTTTGTTGTTATGTTATATTTGTGCACAATGGGTTTGCTGTTTACAATAAAATGGGATGGAAAGAAAAACAAGAAAAAGCCCCATGCAGGGGTTAGGGATGCATTAGAGAGACAGAGATCCGTCTATGGCTGATGGGTATAGCGGAAATAGTTAAATATAAGTGAATAGGTCTGGGCTAGAGGGGACGAGTAAGTCAAATTAACACTGAAATTAGTAATCGCAGATCACTGAACGCACAGCTACGTGTACTCACTGAATTGGCGTTGCCCGGATTAGGCCATGGTCTGCCACCTCCTGGACCCCTGGAAAACAAACAGAAAATACTTTATTTTGGGGGCAAACAAAAAAAAATTGTAAAAGGACCATCATGTTTTTTTTGTATTAAAGTTGAAGTTATTTAAATGTTGTCCTTTCCAATCTCCATTCTTCTTTAATGTTAGTTTGGGTGATAGAAGATTTGCAGCTTCCAAGTGGAGACATCAACGCAACAGAAGAGAAAAATAACAATGTAGATTTTTGATCATTATATCAGGAATTTGGCAGCAAATCTCATACTGTTTCGGCGATTTGTAACATCAGCACTTAACTTGTTCTAATCGCCGGCACGTTAATTTGTAGAACACCCTTCTGGCGTGCAGAAAATTAACCAATTGTACTGTACTTTAACTACGTGACACTAACTTGGCTTTGCGTGTATGTAATTAGGGCGCTGGCGAGCAGCCTGCCAAGACCTAACATGTAACGATATCCTGTGCCAAGAAATGTTTTCCGTTTTAGTTTTTTGTTGTTCATACCCAGGATCAGTGAGAAAAAAACGTGGATGGTTATTGAAAAAAGCTAAAGCGTAAAAAAAAACATACGACTTCTCGCATTAACTTTTCAGTATTAATTCTTGCAAGGTGACATACATCGTACGAGCCTGAGATCTCCTCTACCAATCTTACTCACTTTTCAATGAAGTATGGGGATTCCTAAATGACGCCATTGATGTAATACCACTCACGGAAGCAGAGAGCACATGGGATGCCTGATGAAAGGCAATAGAATGTGCCAGAGAATTGTGCCAGAGTTCTACTGAATGCTCAGGTTTTACCCCCATCCCATCAGGAAAACGATGGTTTAAAGCTGTGGTACGTTGCCAGCTCCTTGTACCGGATCCTTAAAAGGCTTTACTACAGGGGGCATAGTTTATGTGGGACAAAGAAGCCCAAGGCCCAGCGATCACACCCAGAGCTAAAGTTGCCAACCGGCTCTTGGGACAGACCTCTGCAAGGAATCACGGTAAACGCGCAGACAAGCTTACATGTTCATTCCTGGCATCCCTGGACCACCAAGTGCATTCAGTGGCGGCCTCATTCCTCCTCCATAACTCTGCAACGATAACCAAGGGTCAGACTACCACAAAAACAAAAAAAACAAAATCAAAGAGGAAAGGGGAAAGAAAGGACAGCATGTTAATGAGAACCAGTGAAAGAGTCAGCCGGATAATGTCTACATGCACACAAAAAAACAGAAAGATGATTTAATTTCACTCACACTAACATGAATGAGTGCAGCCTAACCTCCATGTGACCGATCCAGGCTGAGGATTACATGTGAGAACAGATCACGCTTTCACTGGTTTAACTAAACCTTAATACTGCATAGAAAGTACTTATTACTCGGTACTGCGCATGTAACCAGCGTGTATTTATTATAGAGATACTCTGGAGCAACTGACTGTATTCGGATGATGCTGTGCAGCACAGCGTAGACTACTGTTACATATATATTAATATCAAATGTACATACATGTTGAGGGGATGCTTTTGACCTAAAAAGAGCGCACAGAGAAATAAGACTGCAAAGCTGGCACGAAGCACGGCTCCCCTGCCGAGTAGGGAACGAGACACCCCACCTCTACATGAGAGAAGCAGAACCCCGACAGGGGTATAACCCGGCACGGTAACCAGCTCGGCTGCTGGTGCTCTGGGGTGGAATACGGACAGCTATGTTATGAGATTCCATAGCGGTGGTCTTCACACTTACATCACGCTAGGATCCGAGCTAAAGCGATGTTCGCAGCGCAAAGAAAAATGATATGGGGATGTTCCTGAACCAAGTACTTATACCTAATTCTCATATAGAAATGAGCATGTATGCAACTATACTAAGAGTATAAAGGATACACACAACATTGAATAGCACAGTATACAGGGACGGTTACATGAGACGATTAGTTGACAGTTGTTACAGGGGACATCCATACTGAGGGGGCTTAAAAGGCGGCAGCATTTACTTTGTGGCCAAAACTCATACTCATGAGTTTGCTGCTACAAAAGAAGAAAAGGCTGATGGCAAAGCTACAACTATACAGCAACCACAAGAGATATGACAAAGAGTTAAAGCAGGTAAAATGAGTTTATTTAATTCAAATAATGATCCACTTACCTGTGGCCCTAAGGGAACCATTCCTCTAGGGCCACTCATTCTCTGCATTGGCCCACCCATGTTTGGATGCCCTAAAAGCACGAATACAACAGTTTATAGCAGGTGAAATATGATGCATCTTAACTCAACAGGACTAAAAGCGGCAATCCATCTCCATTTTGTGTTTATACCTCTAGGAGAGGAGCAGTGCCAGTAAATCGTATTACCGTTAAACTAAGTCCGAAGTTACTAAATGCCATGCTGCAGTAGTTAGCGGAAATATTAACCTTGGATTTGTGATGAAGCGGCGCACCAGTATGACTTTATGGCAACGTGACTCGCATACTCCAAAGGATGCACACGCAGCGCTGGATCCGGACAGCAAGCCCCGGACACATGCACTTCGGCAATAAACCCGGTTTATATTACGCTCTGCTACTTCTGGAGACCTCGGCAGCACCACACGAGATCTCGGCAAATCGTGGTCAATGGCCATGATGGGGACATTTCCACTGAGATGGGATAGAACGTGGCCAAACCCCAGGTGTGGCTTTTACATTAAATTACTGTATGTTTAGATGTAGACAAGGCAGTGTGTGAAAGCTTTCACAGCGTGTGTGAGTTTAAAGACAGAGGCTGGAAGAAAAGGCACATCACACACATCGCTCAATCGTCTCACAGACGTCCCGGGGCCAAAACGCGATCCTTAAATATATACAAGTACAACGCTTCCTAGGGGTCGTCTGGGTTAGTTATCTTACCAAATACATATATCAATGTGCAAAAAACTGCTCTCTGGTATTCTTGCATTTATCATTTAAACCGATGGTCTAGAACCATTCAGAAAGGTACTGCTCTGATTTTGTCCTGCTAAATCCTGATCCAATACAAAGCATCTACTACAGAGACATCCAGCACAGAAGAGGAATCTATGTTGAGAACCTCAGCTTCTTCGTAATTGAGAAGTTAGCTCAAACAGACTTTTTACCCCAAGAAAGATTCAAAAAGGGTAAAAAAGGGTGTTTCGGCAGCACTTACCTTGCTGTCTTGATGGGTCCATCCCACTGGGGAGTAATGTCTGGCTTCCTGGAACACCCCCAAGTGCCTTAATAACGGAAACATGTTTCTTTATTACACAGAGGACACGGATGAGAGGCACATTGCTGGGGATCTAAGTTGTATTTACCTGGTTGGGTATTCTTAAATGAGGCCTTGCTCCGCCAGGATACCGAGGAGACATGAAAGGCTGGGAAAACAAGAACATCATAAATAACCACATCCAAAAGTATTACAGGGCAACAAACGATCCATAGCTTGTGTTTGTCAGTGTATGTATATATATATATATATATATATATATATATATATATAATTTAAAATGCTCAGGGAAAACTGAGATCTACTGAATGCGGCAGAGCCAGAATCACTTATAAAATCACTTGGCTTCCTGTTCCAAAGTTCTCTGTTCTTCTCACCCACCTTACCAAAGGCTGCCTAAACCAAACAATAATCAGCAAAAACCAAGAAACTTCAGAAAGTTAACAAGGGAGAGATAAGACAATGGGGAGGAATAACCAGTCACATCCTGAGAACAGGAAGTTATGATACTTTAATGGTGTGTGTATATTTATACACTCACTATATAAATACAATTATATACACACACACACACACTGCCATTCAAAAGTTTGGGGTAACTGCTGTTTTCATGAAAAACAAGGATATTTCTAGTTGTAACAGAATAGCAAAAAGGTTTTTTTAATGATCAATTAGCCTTTTAACCTTAAATTTGGATTAGCGAACACAACGTATCATTGGAACACAGGAGTGAAAGACCCTCTGTACACCTATGAAGAGATTCCATTAAAAATCAGCCATTTCCAGCTACAATAATCATTTACAACATTAACACCGTCTGTGCTGGATTTCTGATCCATTTTCCAGGTTATTTTATAGAACAAAACAAGATTTTCTTTCAAAAACATTTGGAAGTGACCCCAAACTTTCATAAGGTAGTGTGTGTGTGTATGTATGTGTAATATATATATATACACACACACACACATACATACACGCACACAAACATCTTGAGACTTTTACGTTCAGATATTTTTATTTCTTTTTCTCATTTCAGCCCAGTGAATATGGTGGTTTTACACTGTACATATATGTAATATAGATTTAATAATTTAATATATAGCTAGATGATTTCTTCAATGGCATATGCCAACACCAACAATTTACAGTAGGCATACGATGTTGTTTTCGCGGTTTATAGAAACGTATGCCCGTACATACAGGAGCACTCGCAGACACACTCAGTTACACGGGTTAGGATTGCGAAACATTACTCTATATGTCAAATTTTGTCAATGTAACACATGAAAGCCTAGATGTCTCTTCTCCTTCAGCCCACCTCATTTTGTCATCTCAGAACATTTCTAAAACTGCAATAAAACAGAGGAGAATTCTGACGCTGAAGCCACAGGATCTTTACCTTCATAGATATCCTTCAATAAAGATATTAAAAATGGCGCTCAGGTTGCAGAAGTGGTCAGCAAGACCTTGCATTTAGATACCGGCGTTGTACTTGTAGTTACACAGACATGTACCATTGCCGTGTTGTATCAAATCAACTTTTCATTGGCCAAAATAACATTAATTGCATGTTCTAAAAGGTGCTGTAAAATAAAGACGGCTCAGGAAACTACGCAATGTTAGAGTGGACTCAGGAACATCTTAGAGTTGGTTGTCTGACTGGGTCAGAGACCTGACCTCCTTGGACAGCAGTATGGGTGTGGAGACGTGTTTCTGGCCTCCTACCTGACTGTGGGGTCCTATCATGGAATTGTTGAGGTTGTGAGGTAGGTGCTGTGCGTGTGGTGATGGCTGTGAACCTGGAGGGCCCTAGAGAGTAAGGAGACCGGGTACATTGTTAGAAATAGATTGGAAGGACTGGCTTCTGACACTTAAAGCCATTAATGTTGACACTGATTGCACATATCTGTAAGTATCGGTGAAGAAGTTCAATGTGCACAGACCAAGAACATCGTGATCTGAAGGTCCACAAATACTGAAGAGTAAATGTTCAGCGGTCTGTTCCTTAACGGGCAGAATGTCAGCGGGGCACGCTACAAAGGAGATCACCAAACTTCCCCAGACTCGTAATGAACCACGATAACCACCTCCAAGGCGACGTGAATACATGGAGATACAGAAATCCGTGCTCAACTGACAATTAGTTACACATTGAGTACATCTCACAACTGATCTGAAACATAAAGTTCTCAAATCATCTTAATCATTCCATTATTAAATTTGAATGATCTGTAAAACTGAGGGCTTTGTTAAAAGTCTTTGTTAATACAGTCACATACACATTCATACAGAAATTTTAATACATTCTTTTTTTTCTTCATATGCTGATAGAAATTTTATAATGAATACTTTAACATTGCATCTGGAGCCCAGCGTTAACTAAACGTGTGACGCTTTGATCTTTCTCAAACTTTTTCCAAGTAAGAATCTCTATTGTGCACCCACAGATCACATATAAAATCTCCATTTCGAGAGCGACACATTACTCGTCTTTCTCATATTGACACAGATATTATTTTGGGCACAATAACCGCTTTTCGCACTCATTACTTGACCTTATGTGATAAATGGATACATTTTATTACAAAAAGATTCTGCTCGTTACTTTTTCAGATGAAGTGATGGAGGCAGAATCTGCAAAGTACTTTAGGCCTCTCCATATGTTTTAATTGTAGGCTGGCATTTTTTCCTCTAAAGAATAAGTGCAGATAAAAAAATCGGAATCCAAGAAAATATGGAGTACTGGGGATGTGGATTGCTGGATGTTAATGCATCATGCCGATCAATAAGGCTCTACTTGGCTGATATAACCAATGACACCGGGTACAACAGCGGCTAACTTTTATAATATATTTTATAATATAGATATTGATAATAAAATATTTAAAAATCTTTTCAGTATTAATGTATTTACTTAAGTATTGTCCATACAACTTTTTATATCTCCTGCAAACACTAAAGACATATTAAACTGGACATCAAAACAAAATCTGGGCAATGTACCCAGACAATCCAACCAGGAGTGTTACAGGTCCAATTTCTAATGCGTAATCATTCACAAATATTAAAGATCTACATTCTCTTAAAACCGCATCTCTAGATTGTAAGCTCGTTGGAGCAGGGCCTTCCTCACCTGTTGTCTCTGTAAGTCAATTTGTTATGTTATATACTACTTGTTATGTCCTGTCCACCCATTGTACAGCGCTACGGAATTTGATGGCGCTATATAAAAAAATAAATAGTAATAATAATAATAATGTGAGGGACAGAAAATAGACCAATGTCGTGAATCCTCCCCGTACATAAATTAGACAAAATTCGTAATACTTCCACTAGATGGCAGTGTAGGCATTACAAAAGAAATGCCCCAAATACTGCACTTGCTTGTGAGAAACGTGTAACTGTCCGTGGAAAGAGAAGTAGTGGAGATTTCTACTGAAATAAACATTTCCTTGGGGCACACCATTAACCATTAGACGCTGCACCCTTTTTTTCCCTTCTTCATTTTACTGCATTGAAAGATTATTTTTTTATGTAACCCCCTATACGACTCATGGTTTGTGGGCCATAAGCCATTGCAGGAACCTCACAGTCTGAGAAACATAACGGCATAACAGTTGCCACTACAAACTCCCCATTAACATTATTATAACAATTACTTGAGCACATGTGGTGTTAAGAAAATGTGTCAACAGTTCTTAAATAACTTGTGCTTAGGCAGTCCTTGGCATCAGTACCGGTGGAAGTTATTGAAGAACGTGTGAAATGTAATCAGAGTGGTAACAGCCATGGATGAAGGCAAACCATGTGCCATGGTCCCTGTCACTTTCTAACATTCACCTAATAAAGTATTTATTAAGCGATGGGCTGCACATCGCAGGGTACATTGGACACGCCGCATCATAATGTAATGGAAATAACCGCTCGCTAGGGGTGCAACTGCTCGGTGAGTTAAAGTCTTTGATTCTAATGATTCTAAAGCCTGAAACCACACACAGTCGTTGCCCTTGTTACATACTTAACCATTTGGTGTGCAGATGCTGCCCTACGTATGAGGGGGAAAAACTTCTATGCGTTTTCACTCCCAAGACGCACAAGGTATTGACACACAGCAGACACTCTGTCGTCTACCCAAATATCTAAGCAAATTTAGGTTCTGGAGACACAACTGTAAGAGACAGATTGATTGATTGTAGTTTTTTTAAGGAGTCAACAAGCGATCCCAGAAAACA
Source organism: Spea multiplicata (assembly GCA_009364415.1). Classification (NCBI taxonomy): domain Eukaryota; kingdom Metazoa; phylum Chordata; class Amphibia; order Anura; family Pelobatidae; genus Spea; species Spea multiplicata. The sequence continues at coordinate 48,682 of VKOC01002641.1, read as the reverse complement.
ATTTAACAGCACGGAAAAACTAGTAGCTAGCCATGGATTTCAGAGGCCCATACCCAGTCCAAAGAAGCTTGCCAACATGTTTAGACCTCAGGAGGTCCATAAAAACTTATTTAACTTAAGCTGGCCCACCAGCATCTTTAGACTATTTTCTCCATGACCAGTCCAATCATATGTAGATAAGTAATATATGAAATAATGCCAATTTGGGATACGCTTGGTGAGGATGCCGAAGAGACGAATGCTTTCTACACATTTCACTTTACGTCTGAGTATTTACCTGGAAGAAGCCGGGAGGGACGGGGCCTACTGGCATCCCATCCCCTGGAGGAATGTTTCCTAGAACTGGACTGGGGGCAGCTGCAGCGCTCTGGAAAGAAAAAAAGAAGGAACGTCAGTGAGTAGGGCCTTTGCTTTTACAAACGCGAGGGACTGGAAGCCTGCGAGCGGGACTCTCAATACCTAATGTATCGCTTCGTCTAACCCATTGAATGTATTTACTCCAAAAACTGCTGCGTGAATTGTGGGCACTATACAAAGAATATTATTATTATTAATAATAACTTCATCAACAACATCCACCTCTGGCTAATAACATCAACGCACCTCAATCTTTAGAAGAGTCATACAGCCTCGCACTCCAGATATCAGTAGATTTGGAGAAATGAGGCGAAACAAAGACCGTATAATAAAAGCGAGCTGCAGAAAGGATTGAGACGGGTATCGCTTCTACCTCTTGGCAGGGGGAATATCGATATGTGTGAACGATATTCGGAAACCGTTATGGGCCTTGAGGATGAAGCGGGCTTACCAAAAACAATCTTTGTGGGTGCAAAAATCCCTATTTATTAAAACAATCTAAAATAATGACTGAAGTTAATATCCTCCCTCGTTCTACCAGCAGCAGGGTATAAGAATACATGTATGTATCTTGACATGGTTTATTATGCTGCTATTCATTTCGTCACACTTTAAAATTATTTCAGTTAATCACAATTTTATTTCAAACCTTTAAGTAATGTTTATATATATATATATATATATATATATATCCAAATAATGTTATGTAGTTTGATCACTCATCACTTGATTGATTTTATATAGAATTATATAATTTAGCAGAAACATTAGTTAAAAGCACAAGTTGCTGATGAGAATCCAAACATGGAGTGATAATCCTTATTTTAATAGAGGGACTCAAAGGAGTTAAAAATAATTTATACATAATTTCATATTATATAATCATCTGTATTAGTCAATACTAAGAGTCAGACTTTGCAAATGCAGTGTAATTCTGGGTGGCAATTCTTAAAAAGGATAAAAAAAATGAAAGGCTACACCCCGGCGACGATACCTGCGCTCTGTGATGACCCACTAATAAGAGGTCATTCTTTCAGACCTAAAGAAGCAGCTAAAAAGTGGTCTTTACAGCAAGGACAATAAAGATGTGGGATTCGCTACCGACAGAGGTCGTGCTAACACAATAAACTTACTGATCTCTTTAAATATAAGCTGGATTTTCTTGTAGCAGGGAAGAATACTATGTGATATAGTGGGTTATAATGAGAGGATCGGGTACAGCTTGTGGATCCAGGGAGAAATCGGATTGCCACTTTGTAGTCAGGAAGTCACAAGTAGAAATGGGGTTTTGCCTCCTTCTGAAGGATTGAACTTGATGGACTTGTGTCTTGATATCTTTTTGAATATCAGAAATTGTCGTAGAACAAATTATAAGTCCCTCCTCTATACCTATCTACGTAGTGAAATAGTAGAATATATACCGGTATATATATACACACACACATACATATATATATATATAGATATATATATATATATATAGGCAAATCACTACATTGTGACACGCACCAATATATATTTTAATGACATTATGGCTCCGTGTGAACATTAACGTGAGAGTGCCTTTTGGCAGAGACGGCTACATTAAAATCATCGGCACGATTGGCAATTGTTTTGTTTCTTACACCTGTGATTCAATGGCTTCTGTATTCTCTTTCACCGTATAGACAATTGAATTTGCCAAATATTTTATAAATAAAGCAAATTGATGTTACATCAAGAAGTCATTATACTAATGAGGTTTCAATATACGAGTGGCAGCGCAATGTGCTCACTGATGTCTTTCCATTGTCTTGCTGGCATTTCATAAAATAGAACTCATTATACGCATTGAGAGAAACAATTTGGCCACTAAAAGGCTAATATATAAAAAATCTGTTTTCTTTACTACCATGTTTTAAGTGCATTTATTCTGAAACATTATGAAAGGACAGTAGAGTCATTGCCGTGCCGCACAGTATAGTATATGAGGGGTTGATATTGAATCTTAATGGGCACTGCAAGCCTCTAAAACGGGTCCTTTTCTTGTTACAGGTCCTTCCTGATCCATAACCCATTCATTCTCAGCTCCAGAACACACATCAAGTCCTTCCTTTCTCTCCGGTGCAGTCCTGGAGCTTACGTTGTTCAGGAGCCCCTTCCCATGTTTATATTCTACCTTGGAACATGTTATTCAATGTCTGGAAGTGTTCACTCATACACGGAGTAAATAAATGCAATTTGCCCAAAATAAGAGACAGTGGTTGGCTAATATACACCTTGCATGGTAGAAGGCGCTAGAAGGGGTGCAGGGACCTATTGTCCTCTGCTCCGATGAGCGTTAAAAACAAATTGTTACGCTACTTCAAGTTGTATCGAAGTCCCGTAAAGCGCCGTCCCCACTAGATTTACAGACTCCAGCAAAGTAGAACAGCGCAAGACTGGAGCTGATGTGCTGCGAAGAATGGATGTAAGGAAACACTCCAAGCTTCCAAGTAACAGCACTGCCGTCACTGGAATCATAATGACACCGGTCAAGACAAGAGCCCCTTAATCCTGTGGGTGTCAGTAGCCGGGACCACCGGGCTATACGTCTCTTGGGATTTTCAGAGATTTTTTTCCCAGACGGACTGGCTTTATACAGACAAACGTCCCTAAATCCAGGCTTCTGGCAATGATCTTCTTCTCAGCAGCCTGATATATACCCGCTTCTATACAAGCCATAATTTGCAGAAGAAGGAACAAAATATATGCGCGTAAGAGATGTTTGCCAACAATCCCTTCAAACCTAGGACACGAAACACGAGGCTTGCACATAATGAAACCCACCAGCCGCTCGACACTTTGCTGCAAATGCAAGAGCGGAGCTGCATTATACTTCCCTACAAAGGGATTGTGGGTATCATGGTTGGATTCCATTAACCCCTAAGTGTCCAGGTCTAAATTACAGAGGAGTGTGACCCAACATTAGAAGTAAGGAATGAACATCAACTCCAATTACAAAGGGCCACTACTATGGCTACCAGTAATCACTGATAACAGCAACTGCCTCTAAACAACTCTGAAGGTTTCCATGGGCTTTACATAGGAAAGCGGCTCATTATAGAGGGAGAATTTTAGGAATTCACAGCACAGCCATAAGCATTTTGTGTTTAAGAACTTATCACGTGATGCGCGGAAATAGAACGTATACATGCTATTATAAACGTGTGGAGAGTTAGATGAGATATTACCAAACATTGTTAAAACGTTTACTGACAAAACACTATTAGAAGCCGTTAGACCAAACATAACCCAAAAGCTGGTAAACTCTAACTCCCATGATCCTCGATAACTGCAGTGCTAGGCGGTGAGAGTCACCTGAAACCTGGTTATACTCCATTTGGCACCATCTTATTTCAGGACATAGTCAATCATGTCTCCTGTGGCTCCAATGCAGACCAAGGTTCTTATATCAGGAAACAATTAGGAGATCGGGGTAATATATACGTTATTCATGGACATTTGGTTTAATAACCATGTTTAATAAGAAAAAGCTACATAAACCAGTAAGGTAACCCAATTTTATGCACGTAACTTACTGCATACTTTAAAAATTCCCTCAAATGTAACTTTTCTCTCTATTCCTCCCTTTGACATCAAATTCCTGGAAACGTGCCCCACCAACAAAACACATTACAGGGTGTGTACACGGAGCGTGAGCGAGAGATCCACACGTTTCAAAAGCCAGAGAAGAATGATCTGTTCAAATTTATACCGTTTAAAAGAAGAAAAAAAATGAATTTTGTATTTCATTATCTACAGACATGTATTAAATGTTTTAGGTATTAAACTGAAACATGGAAATAATATATGTATAATATCTGTGTGATATAAACATGATGCCACCAAAAAAAATTAGTAAAAGGTGTAATTCCACCAACCTCCAGTAGGTGCCGCTCTCCATCTCTGTGCCAATTTATATTCGGAGAAAAAAAACTAAAGTAAAAAATGCCTTTTTTGTACTCAAAGCAACGGATGGGGCATGGACTCTGCTGGAGACTGACAGGACTGTATTTTTCTTGGAATCCACAAGACAGTTTATCTACTTTCAGTTCACTGGAATATGACATTTGAAACCAGAGAAATGAGTAGAAGAGAGCGCGCGCAAAGGCGGGAACCAGAGGTTGAATTTTACCGTTACTGGCCTGTCCCAGTGCCTAGCATACTGGTGGCCTCCTGAGATACTGTCACAACACGGCTTCTTTTAACAGGATTTATTATTACGTTTTTATTTTAAATTTTAAATGCTGGTAGTTTCCATAAAAAAAAAATTCACAAAAAAACTGCTTTGTGCCATCTGGCACGACATGGCAAAGGCGATAAGCTAAGAGGATAGGTAGGGTGGACTGTGGAATGAACAGGAAAGGACAGGTCTGTGTCAGTTCTTTGTTAATTTGCGTGTATCTGTAGCGCCGGTAGGGCACAATCTGAGACGCTATCCGTTTCGAATGGACGGGCAATAACGTCATCCGACCATAGAATCATTGTGTAGGTAGGGATTTAACTTCTGGCATCATATGCATCCGTCGAGAAGTCCGTTTACAGGGAACGTCATAGCATTTTGTACGACTGTATAATATGCAGCGGCTAAAAGACTCTTGAAATAACTAAAATGCATGAATATCATGTTGGGGATTTGGATCTATTCACAAGAAAACGCCATGAGGTCACATCAGGAACTTTGCTGCAGTAGCATTATTTGGAGCGATGGACCGAGTGTCTCCACGAGGTTTGTCTGATACAAGTAGTAGGGTAGTAGTGTTAGCGAGCAGTGACTCGTGTTCATGTCTTCTTCAGTGGTGCTGGTGTGTGCTGGTGTGTGCATGTGTGTGAATGTGTGTGAATGTGTGTGTGTGCATGTTCCCTGACACGCCGCAACATCAGAAAGCTAAACGATCCATTTACACACACAGGTAGCAGACAGCAGCAATGGGTTTTGTGTGTTGTACAGCATGCAGTCTGACTTATAATATTAAGATCAACTATACTGCACGACAGGAAGAAATGGATTTGCATCTCGGCTTCCACATAGCTTGATAAATAACTAAATGAAAATGTGATACAGTTGGCTACACACGGCTGTAATGATTTAGTACAAGGAACAGAACAAAAAAAAAAACAAGGCTGTAACAATCTTGCAGACCAAGAATACAAGATGGGATTTACATTGCAAAGAACGGGGGGGGGGGGGGGAGGTTGGAAAACACTAAATATAAAACAGGATGGCATCGGTTAAACTGCGGGCACGGAATTCATCTATAACTAAATAAAAACACAAGCAGAATGAAATCACCCAGGCTACGTGCCACTTCATTCTCGCAGTCTCCTAATGACTAGTTTTTAAAAGCTGCAGATAATGAGAATAAGGCGGATTTAATTCTTCACATAGAATGGGTAATAAACATAGCAAATGCATAAAAAGATGTCTCTTCTCATTTGCAACCCCATCAGTCCCGCAAACCTTTTTTCAAATATATTTCGGCAGCATGAGCCTTTTAGACTGCAGTGAAACACGAGGGGTTAATAAATAAATAAATATATATATATATATATATATATATATATATATATAAAATAAAAATCACAGCTAGAACTAGTACCGGTACAAGCTGCAAGAAACCTTAATATTTTAGTTATTTGCCTTATTGTTAAAAGAGTCAGGCATACTGTGTGCCTCGTGCATAACCCTTAAATGCTGTGGACCTGGTATAGAAATCTACGGCGCCGCCAGACGTACATGGAAGATCCAGAGACGGAACAGAAACAAGTTCTTCCGTTAGAGAAAAGGATGTATGTGGTAAACCTGTTGTAACAATATTAGAGTGAGAGAGATACCCCGTCTATGTGGCATCGCAGCATCTCCCATTGCTACAATTCTTACATTAAAATCACCGGGGTGGTTTCTGCCCTTGAGAGAACGATGAGTCTTCATCAGTAGCCGTCTGAGAATAAAGCCTTTTACACAACCCATGAGAGCCAACTTCAGACCCTATAAAGGAACTTTAAAACCATTTCGTGATGTTTGTTTTAAGCTTTTAACGCTTTAATTGCCATATTGGTGTAATTCTACTTATGAGGGGTGCAAACTAGTAGGAGCGACACATATTATATATATATATATATATATATATATATATATATATATATATATATATATACCCCCAACACTGGTCGTTAAAAGGCTCTGTGCAGTGCGTTACCCAAAGACTGAATTCTTTGGACTGCGTAACCAGAAGTAACTAGTTCTTTCTGCTGTAACTTTAATGCTGAAGTACTAGTTAGGAGTATAGTTAAAAGACTCCTATCTATTGCTACAAAGAAAGAGACTGCAAATATATTTTTATATTTCTTGCACCCGGACCGCAGGTAGGAAGCCCGTAATTCCAGGATGGGGGAAGAGAGGCAGCCTGCCATCAGTCGGGTCTTCATACACTAATTAACCTTAATTACTTTTTTGTATTGTATGTTTAAACTTGTATAAAAATGTTATACGTGGGCTTGCAACATACAAGTTCAGACATATAATCAGGAATCATTTCTGGAAAAATCCTAACAAAACATTAAAATGACATTAGCAACTTTACCTATATAAAAAAAAATGCAAAAATGTGTATCTATGGCACTAAAGGATTATTTTCAAATACACAAACACTATACACACACAGTACTGTGCAAAAGTTTTGGGCAAATGTGACAAAAATGCTGTAAAGTAAGAATGCCCATGATAAATCTTACAAAACGCAAAGTGAGTGAACAGAAGAAAAATCTCAAATTAAATCAATATTTGGTGTGATCACCCGTTGACGGTAAAACAGCATCAATTCTTCTAGGTGTAAGATTAAACAATTAGACCACACAGGGGCTAATGGTCATCAATTTAATGTGTAGCTTGAAACATCTGGCTGCGAAGGGAAGTAAGCATGAAGTTGTCCAGCAGGGTCATCAGCTCAGAACTGGGAGAAAAGAGTGGGACCCTGATATACCCATCTACTGTCCAGAGAATTCTGTCTTCATGAAAGTCTTGCAGTCAAAAAGCCAAACCACCGATGTGGAAATAAGGCCAAGTGACTCAACTATTCACGAAGACACAGGATCTGGAGTGCAGAAAAATGGCAGCAGGTTCTCTGGACTGAGGAGGCAGCAGGAGGCAGTTTTTTTTGCCGAGGTGCTGGGAGAGCGGTACAAGAATGAGTGAAGAATGGTGTAGATTCCTTGCAAGTTTGGGGAAGCATTTCTGCAAATGGAGTTGGAGATTTAGTCAGAGTTATTGGTCTCCTTAATGCGGAGAAGTCCATACAGATACTTATCCATCATGCAAGACCATCAGAGAGGAATCTGTTTGGCCCCAAATTTGTTCTGCAGCATGTCAACAACCCAAAACATTATATATATATAAACAAAGATTCCGAATATGTTAACAGATTGTGCAGTAACGGTTTTATGAACAATACCTAGAACTTGAACACTTACCGGTATGGACTATCAGGATGGGTTTTTTTTTGTGTTTATTTTAACCTAATTCTAACTTGTTACCACCATACACACATTTTCAAAATTAAATAACTTTTTTTGACCTCAGCATCCACTAGATATGACTAGGGGGCCGTGTAACACCATGGAGACTACGGTTCATAATCGGTGATCTAGACAAAGGCTTCTGTGGCCACTCCTAAGCAAAGCTGAAACCTGGCATTGCTGCCAATTACAGCAACATTTCAACACATAAAATGCTCTTGTCTCATTCAAGGTTGAATAGGAACGAAAAGTTTTTGCACAGGCAAGCATTTTCCTTTTGTCGTAGATTCTGGCTGAGGACACGGCTACGGCAGGAAATAAAAATTACACTGCTCAGGAAGGAAGCTAATGAGCTCCCCTCCTCCAAATGCCATTAGACAGCTTCCTGAATACACGAGAAGCACGACTGCTAACACAGGCAACCCAAACTTCGGCACATACCCTGCTCCCGGCTACACGGCAAACTCTATAAATACTCCGACGCAGGGTGGTCTCCCCATAAATTGCTCAATCGAACAATGCGGGGGGCATACAGACCAATTACAATATCTTAATATGAAAATACATTGCAGAACTAATAACCCCCGTAAAGCGGCAACCCCCGTAAAGCACATATGTAAATCCAAATTATGTATAAAAGTCTAAAACTAGTGTCCTATACATATATACATATATCTATATACACACACACATATATATACACATACAGACATACGCGGTAGACTCCCTGTGTTAGTGACGTTTTCATGCACATGCAGTAGTCTATAACAGAGCTGAAGACCAGGAGATCTTGGAACAGGCGCTCAGCCTGAACGTATAGATAGTGGCAAAACCATTTTTGGAAAATCTGACAATATTCTAATTTGCAACCATCTATAGCATTATAAAAGCAACAACACACTATGTATTAATTTAAGATTAGTTTGTAACACACGCGTTGCCCTATTTTTCCTCCGCTTAGCACAATGCTGGGAAATATACATTTTGCACTTGGTTTCTTTACTACGCCAATATTTTTACAGAGACATAGAATTCGATAGGAACCATTCGGCCCGTCTAGTCTGCCCATCTTTCCTGACGTACATTACAAAATAAATATAGAATATACATATATTTTTATATATAGCTGTCAACCTACCACCTTCACTTGTTTATGGTTTACATCTCCTATACAATGAGAGAGGAAAATCCCAATATGCATTTCCTTCTTTTTTACGATATAGTTATGTCTTATCCGTCGGTTTTTCTAAATGCAACTCATGCTTTTATGAGAAACACTACAGAGCCGCTCGGGTGATCCCTGTTCTATGACCAGACAGAGCACAAACTCGGTCGTTAGGGAAAAATGTAATTGATGAATGTGAATGAGTGCCCCCAATGTGCATGCGCAAAAGAGCCCCCATGGTGGTACCCGACACGTGGGGAAGCATCTGTCTAAGAAGTAAACAACCTGAGTTTCTCTGTGAAGCTGGGGGGGAAAAATCATCGTAGTTTTCTTCCTCGGAGAAATAATTCTGCCACAACTGACCATTTAAGAGTGATTGGTCATGGCACGAAGAAATAATGCAAGGCAGATCAATAAATAATGTATCAATAATGCATGCCTGTAATGGAGGTGATGCGTGCGTCCAGTAATTACTTAATCATAACATGGCAGGAACGAATGACATTTCCAATAACTGCTCCTTGTGATGGGGAGGGGCATCATTCCCTCGCTTATAATGGAAATTATACATAAAAAATAACTGTTTGGGTGCAGTGAACGTTAAGGTAATAAATCAGATTGGGACACAAAGGATGCAGCTGCTACGACAGGGCAGCTCACGGGCTTCTTTGGTTTCATTCATAAACAAAGCAGAATAATAATTCATGATCTTTATAACATGTGCCACAACCATGGCTTAGCAGTCACTAGAATTGTGCAAGGTTCCGAACTTAAATCCCCTTCAGCCGGCCCCAGACTGCTGGGATTTATTTAGGACTTAAATCACTAAATTGTGCCATTCTGCGAAGTTTAAGGGGGTACAAAACGGGGATGATGGGGTTAAAAGGGATGGCCACCCATGGTATGGACTATCCTGGGTTCTGCCACCCATGGTGTGGACTATCCTGAAAACTATCCGAGTGACCTTGCGTGTTACTGACTTGCATGTTCCATACAGCTTCACAGAGGTTCAACAGCTCCGGCGATGGCTTCTCGCAGACACATCAGGCATTCTTCAGGTGGGTTGGGTATAATAAACCGAGCTACTTATTGCTCCCTCTTATACAGCAATACTCACTGAGGAGTGGAAACTTCAAGTGTCATAAATAAGCGAGGGAAAGGTTAAGCTGTCCTAAATCAACACGCATCTCAATGTATGTCAAAAGGCATCTTAAGATTCCTGGAGGATTGCAACACATGTCATCAGCGTGATTTGACTAGCAAGCAGCGCAGGCTGCTGAACACTCGCCGCACGCCGCTCCGCTCTGCCGGGATGCAGAAGGGCAGCATGTGTTATGCATTTACGTACAAGGAAACACACAAAAAGGGGTTCTCAGAATGAGAAACAGGAAATGTCCTTGGAGGAATTCATTTGTAGTTTTTACATATGTGAAAATCGACATTCTTTAAAGAGACACTAATGACAGCAGAGGAGCTGTGTTTTCTTGCATGCAGAGGTACGGAGGGACTCCTCAGAACCCCCCTGTATACATTTTCCACATCTCTGTCCCCTGCCGGAGCTGCGTTCTCCTCTACCCCCGCGACCTGCTTACCAGGGGTCAGACACGATCCTCAATACTTACAATCTCCTACATCCTAGTGTAAATATCATACAGAATCACAGCTTTAGAAATAAGTGCAGTAATTGAACATATAACCCTTTCCATGCGTATCATAAGCTGAGTGTTAACTTGTATTTGTAGAGCCATGGAGGGATCCCACAAATGCTCTCCATACAACCGGCCCAACTCCCCACCTTCTCGTCCTGCAGGTCATAAGTTTGGCTTAAGTGACATACCCAATCCATACCAATGCCAACGCTCGTGATTGGCTGGCCGGCACTAATTACAGTTTTAAAAAGGTATGTTTTTCCCCTGCAAAGTAATTCTTACGAAGCAATACTCGTTCATGTTTGGCGAGGGGTATTGTTGGGGGTGCCATCCCTTTTCGCGGTTTATATTAAATCGCAGAAGAATAGATCTTTTCCTGTTGTACCACGTCAGTGATGCATTTAGCCAATTCCAATAAAAAAAATAAAAATACTCAACAAACTGAAGACACAATGAGACATAATAGGTCTACTGTGGTTTAAAATAAATGAACAGGCCACAAAATGTAAATGCAAAGCAGTTTTATTAAGATGCTTAATAAAAGATTGCATTAACTTTTTAATCTAGTTAACTGAAATTGCACCTTTAAGAGGAAAAAGGTCAGAGATTCAATTAAAAAGTACATATTGATTTCATTTCACTGCACTCAAGTCTAGCTTACAAATGGCTCTCAGCGTGTAAACAGCGCGCATGGAACTACCTAACAGAGCGGGAGAGACGGAAAGACGGGAACAATGAGCACAAAAATAGGATGGATTCGAAAAATGAGTCAATTAGGTCCATAACGGTTTTGTGCAATTTTATGCTTCAGAACCCCCTCCCCAAAGTAGTTTATTCTGTAATAAGCAGATAACTACCAACATGCCAAATTCATTGGCCCATCTCTCTGAGTTAGGGCCATAGCAGCCGACATTTATAGCGGTATAACGGCTAAAGAGGGACGTCCACATTTGTTTTAGGGGTCCAGTTACAGAGGTGTTTGCGGATGGGGCTGTACAGAGACTTTTTAATGCCACTTTGTGACCTATTTTTGTGTAACAGAGTATGGCGTTTACAACACAATTTATGTACAGAATTCAATATACAAATTCAGTTAAAAGGAAGCACTAAAAGTTAATATTACCGAGAATTCTTTAAAAGCACTGTGTGCGGCCGAGCAGTTTTAATATTTTTACAAAGACCAAAGGTGACAGGAGTGGTTGAGCTTCTGGTTAGGGGTTGGTTAGTAAAACGAAAATGAAAGAACCCCATGTATGCCTTTCCTAGTGTTTTGTAAAGCGCATTTAATTATCACCATTAGACCGCAGCCTGGATTGAGGAGATAACAGACAACCTCCAAACTGACAAGTGTGATAATTAAGGATAAACAATATAATAAGTAATGAATATATATAATATAAATAATAATAACTATGTAAGAGAAAGCCAATGCTCACTGCACCCATTTCTTTTGTATTTACAAATATTGGGGAATTTACAAAGAATAGGCGAGGGCCTTGTTTAGAAACCCATTGGTTGGAGTTACTTAAATGCAGATATTGCCAAAAAATTGAAAGCAATGCTCCTGCTTTGAGACAAGACTTGATGGTGCTGTTTTATAAATCTAAAACAAAACTAAAGACATTAAAATGTATTTTTTCCAATTCTGCAATCCTTCAGCATCCACCAAGGGCATCTGTCAGTGAAGCTGTATGCAAACTATAGTGGTCAGCATTAATGCTACATGTCTCGAGTGCTTGGAACATCTCCCAGCATGCACCTGAAATCTCAATATATTCTGCCTTTACATAGTTGTAGAGGTTATCGCTACCGTAATTTTTCCGGTTTCAAAAGTGTCCCATGCAGTCTCACCATCAAATAATGCCTTTTAAAGTACTTTGTTTCTCATGCTAAAAAACTCTCTATGGTTTAATTTTCACTTCGCTGATTCGCTGCTTTAAACAGCCAATCAGTAGCAGGGAAGTGGTCCCATTGGAATCATTGGAGTGCTTTCTCCATAGGCTTGGGTGTTCAGCCAGCAATGACAGGTGGAGAGTATACTACACGACCCGAGAGTGTCAGAAGGTGCAAATGCACACGATGACCAGAGCGTCTCTAATACTGTGTCAGATAAACAAGTTTCCATGGGTTACAATTGCTCTTTTCCGCCTCCTTATGTTCTGCACTGAAGTCACTTAGTGCTCGAGTTTATCCATGTGCTACATCATAAGTGTAATAATGGCGGAGATTCCCTATATCACTAACCAGCAGTGGGATTGGAACAGCAGGCTGCCTGCGGGGGCCCATGTAGACCAGTGACTACAATATTACCAGAGGGAAGGCACAGATTCAACACAATACACACGGCTCCGTTGGTGCTAAGAGAGGACCACACACCAACTTAAGGATCAAAGGGTATATCCCTGGGGTGTCCAACCTGCGGCCCTCCAACTGCTGCAGGACTACATCTCCCATCCTCCTCAGCCAGCCCCTTAGCTGAAAGAGCTACAAGTGGGAGATGTAGTCCTGCAGCAGCTGGAGGGCCGCAGGTTGGATGCCCCTGGTATAGCCAAATAAATGCCACCAAAAAGCGTGAATATTTTCCTCAAAATACTTCATAAAGAAACAGTGGGTGTTTCTATGGCAACACATACACGAGTGACAAAAACACAATGGCTTTTCTATTCTCACTCTGATGGATAACTTAGATCTGCTCTTTTAATATGAGAGGGTAAACAAGCTATATTAGGCTATATTATAGAGCACTAGGTTAGTCACCATTGACCATTTCCCAAAGGTGTATTCACTAATTCAGTTGCCCAGATAAAAGGTTATACACGGTCCTGTTCCTCACAGAAACGTAAGGGCCATAAACGCTAGTAAAATGAGAGCTGTAAAAATCAAATTAAAGTATTCACAAAACATTATAAATCAATTCAAATTATCCCACAGAGCTTTACTATGGGTAACTAGAACATAATTTGGACCTGTAGAACCCAAACAAAAGCAGGACCACCGCCTAGAAGACATGCAAGGAACTCTCTCTTTTACCCATAACATTTTCTGGATTCCGGTTGCATGTGTCTCTTAAAAAGTAGATGATGATCTTATCAAGACCTTTCCCAAAGATTATTTTTAGGTGACAGAAGCTATGCACCAAACATCTGCATCCACATGGAGTTTCTGCTACAAGCTTTCTTAAAGATCTTCTTCATAAAGATCTTTGACATAAATAATTGATTCTGTTTTGCTCTATGCTAATTAAATGTGAAGCCTTTGCTTCCAATGTTGAATAAATACAGAAAGTTTACTACAGCCGTGGAAAGTCTATATTTTTTCCTTCCCTAAGGTTACCGTGACACTAGGGTATCTTGTTGATAGTAAACAATCAAAATATTTTGCTTGCACAATAACGACAGTGGCCGGGGTTCTCCATCTCTTGAGTCATCTCGAGTTTTCATTGTCTTTGGGAAGAAATCCTCACTAGGGGAACATCTCTCACGTCACCAAAATAATGAACGTTAGTAACGCTTAGGGACGAGAGCATAAAGCAGCAGATCTCAGACGATGCCATCAGCCCCAGGCAGAGCGATTGCATGGGAAGCGCTTACAGCATGAGAGTAGGATGTGCACATAGGTTTAGTATAAAGGGCCCCTTGATAGGGATGGGTTACTAAAAGGAAGAACTTTATTACATCATTAACCAAGTAACAATATATCCAGTTAACAAGGGCAGATTTAGTTTATTTGTAAATACAGTCCTGCTCTTTACATTTTGCACACATATATTACACATTTACACGCATACTACACATATGACCTGGCCAGCAGAACTTTGGATACAGAGTTTAAATTTGTGTACCCCCTCTCCTCCTTGTAAATGCATGGAGGAATTCTGCCAAATTCTCCCATATGAAATAACCTCCAACTCTTAGGCTTTCAGGAAACATCCATGTAATATCCTCTTTGCCAGTCTGATCCAGCACTGCAAGGGTCAAAGGGGGAAGCTGTGTAACAGGACCACCTGTTCACATGCACAGAAAGACAGCTCTCTGATGTCACCGACTGCTGCAATGATGATCAGAGATGTGCCATTTAATCTTCTATGAGCACACATATATATATATATATATATTATATATTATACATACACACACACATATAGATACACACACATATAGATACACACACACACACCATATTTGCTCGATTATAAGACGAGGTTTTTTTCCGAGCAAATACTTCTAATCAGAACCCCCGCTGCTGCTGGGGGCAGGTTAGCAAATAAAAAGATTTTCTCAATCATAGTTTTTATTAAATATGAAAAGAAAGTTTACATGAATATTTACTAGTAAAACTTTTTTTTATAGGGTCTTATATATTCAGGCTTTTTTTCCTGAATTAATGTTTAAGTTTGGGGGGTTATAATCGAGCAAATACTGTGTGTGTTATCATATATATTATATATATACGCAAAAGAGATGATATATATTTGGTAGGAGAAGGGCAGTAGTGATCCTGTTCCCAGTTTCTTATTTTCTGTTTTGGGATCCGGTCTTATTTTGGGGAAAAGCAGGACTGACTTTCCTTAATCAATACCGAAGGAACAGACTCCTGTCAATCATGTGTAGCCTTATTTCAGAAAATTAAAAACGATAAAAAAAAAAAAACTGTTGCCACGGCAACCAGCCTGTCCCTAAGGTACAGCACCGCATGCGAATCTCAATGTGTCTGAAAGTCACATTAAGCTACAGCATGAATGCGATGTCCTCACACAGCTCCAAAATAAGCCTAAAGAGCGCGGGGGGCAAAAATACCCATCATGTCCTATAAAAGTCGTGGCTATTTAATGACGCGGATTGTTCTCTTTTAATCTACTCTTCGAGGGTCACATCACAGCTCTAAATACTAAATGCATTTATTATTTTCCATAAGTTAGCGCTTTTTCTGCTGCCATGGAAGTTGTTTTGGATATATTAAATGTTAACCTCATGGAAGCAAAGATCTTGGTCTCAGAGCATTTGGGTCACAATTATCTAATCAATTTCTTTAAATTCTCTCCGTTCTCCTCACACCACAAAGGTTGCCTGAACCAATCAACTGCTTTAACAATGGGCCAGAGATAAGATAACGGGGAGGAATAATCTTGCAGATCCATGTACCAGGATATTAGGAAGACAGCTCACATGACAGACACATAAAATAGTTTTGTTTAATACAAATAGAAGTTTGCTTGTTTTAATCTGTAAAACATTTAGAATTTAAAATGTACAATTTAGGAAAAGAGAGCTTGGGCTTTTGGGGATGTGGTCTACATCGCTGGCACCCATTGATTTACAGAGGGGAATCGCCGAGAACTCGGTATTCAGAACAGATCAGCAAATAATTTCAGATAAACCAAACGAAGGACCTTTAAACTTTATTCCTGCTCGTTGGTATTTAAATATGATTAAATACCAGGCAAACATTTTCTAACTCTGATAAGCAATATAATCTCTTCAGAAATGCCGTATTCACGAGAAAATGCAAATCTTCTCTCGAGTTACCAACTAATGAAAATGTATTCATAAGGCTGCGTTGCCCTCTTTCCTGTAATGAGGTTATGTTGCGCATGCTTGGTCTTGGCACCTCCTGGGCATCTCTCGCGGTCAGGCTTACTCCCTTACTTTGAGACAGTAACGCGCCGACCTAAGCCCAGCGGTCAGGCTGACTTCTTAGAGAATGGCCACAAAAGAGCAGAGTCACGGGGACAGCCTCTCCCCCACTTCTCCAATAGGGGAATGGGTGTGTCCAGAAGCTCCGCCCTTTTGCGGAAGTGCCCAGGGAGTCAAGACTGAACACACAGGGATAAGCAGAAGACAGAAGACAGAACAAACAGACACAACAGAGGACGCGGAGCTGGTTGAAAGGAGACAGGGGCACAGAAAGTGCTCTACATATAAGATAGGGGGCACTGAAAATATCTAAACCATGATTACAGGCCGCACCCCTAATTTAAAGATTTAAATTAGGGGGAAAAGTGTGACCTGTAATCGGGAGAATACAGTAATTCTATTTTAGTTACAGAGCATCAGCAGATTCTGTAGAACCATGACAGTGATGGGAGAATACAAATGTAATATTAAAACTAAAAAGGATTTCATCATACCATTCGGCCCATCTAGCCTGCCCAAACACATACTAATTCTACTACCACTCCAGAACAAGTAGAAACCATATAGATTTCCTGAAAAGGACCCAGCAGCCATCATACGCATTTGGAACCCCTTTTCTGCCACTGATTGGCTGCTTCAAACAGCCAGCCAATCGGTTGTGAAAATTGTCGGACCAGAGTGGAGGGGGACTGAAGCTTCTCCCCAAGTACATTATTATCATTATATTTTTTTATTATAAAAAAATTTGCGTTTGCGTAACTTGTATCGTTATTAATGTGCAGTAGATCACACTGCTGTTCCGAATGACTCGGCCGAGATGGTAATCAAAACTTCCAGCTCCCACCCAGAACGCACCTTCCCCGTGGCAGATGTGGAATCAATATGTATGTGTAAGTAAGCTTGAGATATATGAGACAAGCTACTTAATTTAATTACCTCCCCAAGAAACATGATGTAGCAAATAAACGACGCCGTATTACTTCAGATCCCTGTATAGACCAGTGCTACGGGGTACTTACAAAACTTAGCGATCATTATGGTAGAATTTCTCTGGGAAATGAGAAGGAAAAAAAAACTTTTTTTCCATGTAAAGTCCAATGGCTGAGGCTCCATCAATGTCAGATTATTGGTCAGAGGACAGGCAGCAAAAGGTTCTTGGGTGGGGAATCAAACCAGTCGGAAACCATTACATTTCTACAGAGCAGTAGGATAGGAGAACTCCAACTGAGCGTTGAAGCGAAGGAGCGGGGGGTTTATATATCCCTCCCAACCATAACAGATACGGCATAACTAATAGGCCGTAGGGTTGGTTCTGATGCAGCAAGCAATTGGGTAGTATCCAAGCCCCATCTTCTGCTTTCCTATGCAATGACCACTCCAATGGACGGCCATGTAGAAGATCTACAAGCGAGTCCAGATTCATCACCCAGCAGGAAAGTACCATGGCTGAAGACCATGTTCTGCATAATGCCAAAAGCTATGTATTTTCTGGATTTTCACCAGGGGTGTTTGTTTTTATAAACTGTTCCTTCCTCACCAACTATCACTTTTCAATCAGATCAATGATCTGCCTCTCTGTACCAAATAATATTAACAGTACACCAAGAGCGAAGTACAGTCAAAAAAACATCTTAAAATAATAACACCAGTACAAAGAGTATCTGCACCGCATTCAGATTACCAAATACAACTGAGCATCAGGATATTATCAGAAAAATTATAACAATGTCGCAGGTAGGTCTATGTAACGTAATAGATTTACACACACATTATGTATATATATATATATATGTATATATATATAATACTGACTGCTTTCCCTGAGGAGAGAAGACTGCGTATGCACAACATTACTATGTCACATATTCTATGGGGTGAGGTTGCTTAGCATTGGCTTGCCTGTTAGCAATAGCTGCAAATATGTTGGATAAACAGAGAACAAGAATGATAATCGGGTAGAAAGGATTAAGCACGCAAAGTACACGACACTTTCAATTAAGTGTCTCCCGTGGCTCCAGATGGTGATCCCGGTACCCGATGAGCTGTGTCTGGACAGGTGCAGAATAGGTTTTCACCGATGCATTTGTTTGTACAATTGTAACGATATAGTTATTATACTTGGGAAGTGCCACAAAGTGGTGGCATCGTGGTGACATCACCATATCCAGGTTTTTAATGGATTTCTACGTCTGTACAGTTATCTATAGAGCAGTAAAGCAGATTGCAGTAACTCTTTTCCATAAACAATTTGACTGATCATTCCACCCTGCGGGTAACAGATGTATTCAGGTTTGTAGCAGGAGAGCAACAATAAATGTGTAAAAGTATCTTTAGGACAATTCCATACTTCTAAAGAAGGTTGTACGCAGTGGGACATACTAGATCGTATCCTACTAGGATCAGTACCGTGGTCATAATTTATTACTGTACTACAGAAACCAGGGGCTCATCGTAATGAAGATCCTCCAGCACCCTCCTTTCTACACACCAGGGCAGACTCACTACAATTTCACGGTAGAGGCCAATAGATTGAGGATAGCTTCATGCCTATCCCAAGCATCCTTACTGTGAGACAAGACCACACATCAATCAAGGTCCAACGGACAGGCAGACTAGGTGGTACAAATGTACAAGCTGTAGCGTTGGGACCTTCATAACTGGCAAATATTCCAATGTCAAGATTATTTTCCCAAATTGTGTCATCTCAAATTTTTACCAGAAAGCAGAACGACAGATCCCACAAATACATCAAACATAATTTGTTGACTGATCATGTGCAAATAGTTTACATATTCAGATACAGATGACCCAAGCTGTAAAACACTAGCACTCTGCGGCTTACACATTCATACTCCGGAAGCCCCATGACATAAATGGTGTCTGGTCCTGTAAGGGAAGAGTGCCTACATTCACCCATCTTTTTACTGAACCACAACCGAGTGTCCATGGGCAGTTTCCACGATGTGTACTGTGCGCACATTACTTTTTCCTGCAGTTCAGTAGTTTGGGGAGAGACAACGTTAATTATTAAGAGGTAGACTTCCAGCAGAAAGGGAATCTGATTGATAGTACCAAGCCAACACTATGGTTCTTCTGACAAACTGAACAGCATTTCACTGAAAGTGGATAATTAAAAACTGGGGAGGGGGCCGGACTCACTACAGTTGGTCTCGGGGAAATGTAGGGTTGTAATATGGTCATCCAACGAGGACACAAAGGAATAACACCTGTTTAGATGGACTTTAGACATTTTTGTGTGAGCAATTTTAACCACTCTCACTTTTGTCCTACTTGGCTGGGAGACGATTCCTTTGTTGATTCTACCACCTGATTGCCAAGGATATTTACAGCTCATGAAGCAGCTTGGATAATAAGAGCGCTGTATACTAAGCCGTGTTATTTGTAATTACACAATTTCTGTCCTCCTTTCTCTCCCCAGTAAAACAAACTTGTCATTAGGGGTTATAAATAAAAACTCATTCTGAAAAGTGTTTTTATTGCAATGACAAGCAATGGATATTCCCACTGGTTGAATCATTCCATTGGTTGCTATATTGTTGGTTAAATAAGACCAGAATTCCATTTTACATACAACGTCCATTGTTTCAATAGATCTATATTGCATGATGAACATGAATATAAAATAGTATGCCTTGAGACACAGGTTTATACATAACTTTAATAGCCCACTGCGTGGCAAATCCCAGGCGCAAGGTCAACTACAAATCATGTCCTCGCAACCAGGGAATTGCAGGACAGAGGGGTAGCACTGGCCAGGTCCACCATCCAGAATCTGGCTCCCTCTGCTTGGCTGTAAGGGCGAAGTGAATCGGGTTCTGCGAGCCACCCAGCGAGTTCACATTATGTGACTCCAATTTAATTTAGGCATCGGAGTGGCAGGTGGTCTCTGCAAGGTGAAAGTGGTGTGTGTATACTGTACTGTCACAGTATGTATGTGTGTGTGTATAAGCATAGTGCTGGAGTCGGTGTGTATCCTCTGGTGTCAGTGTGTGTGTATAGTGCCAGAGTTGGTGCAGTATTGTGGTGCCAGATTCATTGTTTATAGTGTTCGAGTAAGTGTAGATATTGTATATATGTATACAACTTGCGTGTGTATGTGAGTGTATGTTACTGGGTAGCATGTGTATAAGAGTGTGGTGTTGATGTGTATGTAAGTGTATGGTGTTCGTATGTATAGTATTTGCTGTTAGAATGTGTGTATGTGGATGTCAGCGTATGGTGCTGTGTGTCAGGGGTGATACGGACACCTAACGGAAGAAGAGGAGGATCAGGAGACTGACGGATATGCGCTGCACGGGGAGAAGCAGCATCAAGCGAAAAGATACACAGAACAGAAGTGACAGCCACGGTGAGCTCCATTCCAAGTAGATTCATAATCTACTATGCATTTACCAACTTTATTTAACATTGATAACATTTTCCCATTTAATGTATATATCATTGTATTAAGAAATGTAATACCTACCCATAACTATTATTTATCAATAATTTTATGTATTTATTATCTTACTAAACACATTTTTGCCAACTTATCAATTATTTATTAAATGGATGATTAACATATATTTGGCAAATATTTCATCTTTTGGTTTTCCATTATTTTATTACATAGATTTTGTGAGATATCTGTTAGTTATCTTCTTTAGAATGCGACATAACGCATAATTGAGAAATAAGGGGGCATTTGATGGAAGTGTATCACATTACACAAAAAGGAGAAATATGACCAAAATGTTAGTGTATGAAAATAAAACCATGATTGGGAAGAAAAAATGTTTTTACAAAATGGCTCATACATTGTTGGCTGGCTCGTAGATCCAAGACAAATTTGTTGACCCTCTATTAACAATTTACAAAAAATTGGGCGAAAGACCCATACAACCTATCGTATTTAATTACTTGTCGCCTGCAACTGAATGACAGTGACCCATAATGAATTACTAATAAAAAGGAACTTAATAAATACGCCCATTTGGTATTTTTTGGGACATTATTAATTCCCTAAAGCTTTGAAGCGTCTTCTTGATCTTGTTTCCCGAGACACCCTGTTCCCATAGCATCAGGAGCTCTACCACCAGCAGCACCTGCCTGATCCGGCTCCCAGTAGACGTCACACTGGGTAACGCTAGAATTGATAAAGCCAGAAGGTGAAACGCCTATTTGGAGGACTACCAGGACTTTTAAAGTACAATTATTTTGTTCTTTGTATACTTTGTTGGGTTGATTTTAACATAAAATAAATGTGATTTTACCGCATCCTGGATTTCCAAACATTTGGTGTGCTGCAGCTGCTACCTGCGTCAAAGGAGGGTCTGCCTACCCTATATTAGGCCCAAGCCACAACTCAGAGCCAGGGAATTTTATGGCTCGGAGCAAGGGAGGAAAAAAAACCGTAGAGAGACGTTTAGGTGAAGTGCCGCCCTAAGGGCACAGTCGTGTGATTTTCAGGAGCGCTTTTTTTTAAGGCTCCATTTAAATTGTGAGTACACACTCTGTAGGATATATACATATACACACACTATCTATTTCTATATACAGACATACTGCACTATTATTTTTGTATTTCTGTTTTTTCCGTTACATGTTATCACCCAGTGACTACTTGTAAAGGGTGAGTTTTAAAAAAATATTTATTTTAGCGCTGCACACTTTTGTGGTGCGAAAGCGTCAGAATATATATGTTTGCACTTTGTGGAATAGGGGGTCATTCCACGCGTGTTTTTTGAGTTGCTATCTTCTAAATCTTGCACTACTGGTACCCAAAGAGTTAAAACAGGGCTAAACACACCTAGACTAGAAACCACTTACTGGTGCCCAGGGTTTTGCCCAGGCACTCACCTCACTGCACCCTCGGGAGGAGTAGTGTATGTATGCTATAGTGTCAGAATCAATGTCTATGTGTGTAAATGTACAGTGCCGGAGTCACTGTGTATATGTATACTGCTAGAATCAGTCGGTGAATGCGTGTGTGTGCGTAAACGTATAGTGTGGTGTTAGACTGTCATTTTATATATATATGCGTAGTGTTAGCCAGCGTGTGCGCATTGGTATAAGAATGTGGTGCTGGTTACAGTATGGCATTAGCATGAGTGTGTATATCGGTTTATAGTGTTAGAGTGTGTGTATTAGTGTAGGTGTGAAGTTGCATTTAAATTTAAATGTTTTGTAGATAATATAATTAATATACTCAGAAATGGGAAAAACAGATAATGGATCAGTGAGGCTGGGATACCGAATGAAGACAACAATTGACATCGCTAATCTGCTGCATGTATTCTGACAAATCAAGTTCCTTCTTCAAACAAAACCAGATCAGTACGGGATATTCTCCCTTCCATGACGGTTTACAAAGCTAGCGGTGGGATTGCATAAAGACCACATGGTATTTATTAAAGTAAGTGCCTATGATGAGAATAAATGCAGACGTACCGAACAGGCAAGCCCACATGGGGCAATCAATTTGTGAACAAAGAGGCTGGAGTGCGGGATTTCACATTCCCTATGACTGGGATGAAAAGTTACTAAAGTGGCCACCCAATGCTATCCTGACAAGCTACAGCAGGAGGAGAGGGACAATCATAGTATAATGTCAAGAGCGTGAAATCCAAGAGGACTGATTGGAGTACTAAAAGGGTATGCATTTTAACGCAGACAAGCGTTGTGTTACAGGCCTGACATCTTCTCGATGCTAGTCTTCAGGTTAAACGTTCGGGAGCAGACTTCCAATACAAAACTGGATGCTCAATACATATAAATTGTATACAGGTCTTGAGCCATGAGCCCAGGGAACCATTGTGATTGGTCCTTCATCTAAAGAAGAAGTGAGAGGACAAAAATGGTTGGACAAAAAAAGAGAAAGGCCAACAAAATAAAGTTTCTAGTTGTTCTGGCTCATTTTGTATATATTATTATTTTTTATTAGATTGCTGGTCAACGCCAGTACCCCAAATACCTTTTCTAAGACATCTTAAGATCATCTTCTCTGAGGCTTTGTGCAGCGTCAGTGTTAATATTTAGTTTGCTGCAGGAGAAGAGAGGCTGGTACAGTGTCCCGCGTGATGCCATTTTCTGCTCGCCATGTACAACACAGAGGACACGGCTCTTCCCTCTAGACTTTGCGGATTGTCCTGTATGTATAAAATGACTACGTCGCGGAAGGTGAGAAAATAATCTTAACACACTTGTGTCTTGGTATGTGGGATCGATTCACTATTAATCCGATAGAAGTCTGGACGTTAACTGAGGTCCATCTGCCTTACTCTCTAATTCTTTAAAGTCAATCTGTCGTGGCATTTTATTGAAGGAATCCTTTATATTATCCGCATCACGGTGCACAAAGAGGACACTTACAGGTTAATAGCCATGAGAACGGATAAAGTTTGTGTCAATTTTGCGGCACCTCTTGAGGAAGGCATGAAATGACAGATCGGCCTACATTTGTGTCTAATATACTACAGCGTGTTACACAGGGTGTTCTTTATACGGAACCGAGCCACTAATACACAAGTCAACTTTGAAGAGAACATGTTAACATACATCAGACGTGGCATTTTAGTGAACGGGAGCCTGAGATCCCATTTTCTGTTGCTTCTTCTTCAGCTAATCCTCTCGTATTTGGCTTTTCTAATTTCACTTGCAAGTCAAATCAACAAGAGGACGCTGTCAGCCCCCCCGTGTCGATGCGGGCCTTTGTCGAATTAAACCTCAACAGGCAAAGAGTTACGCAATCCTCGCAACGTGATGAACAGGATGACTCCTCTCAGAGTCTGCTGCCGGCAGCGGAATGGAACAGGTTTTCTATCGGCGGAGATTAAAGATGAACAATAGCGCGTGGAACCGGGTGAGACGCGCAACACCTAATAGGAATAGCTGAACATGCGCCTGCATGCGAGAAACGAGGCTCGCTAGGAGGGGAAGCAGTCAGAGTCTCGAGAGAGCACACAGATGTCTGTGCATGAGCGGAGCCGTCACATCGAAACAGTTCACTAATCTTTGAGATGCATAAATCACTAGGATGGGGGGGGGAATCCCGATCATCATGTATTTTCGAACGGGCCAACATGAAGTTGGCCCGTTCTTCCGCTGCGGTAACAGATTAAGGTCTCCCAGAGCATAACGAAGATACGAAATATTATAAATATTCTCCTTACCAACATTTTAAGGATTCTATAAACTTTGTTTAAACAAAATAACATCCCCTCATTTTAAAACAAAGGCTCCCTTCTGAAAAAGAATAACATAGCGCCACCTCGGTGATCCGACAGATTTAGACAAAGTGACGCTTGTCGTTGAGTTTCCTCGTCATTTTTTTTTTGGACAAACCCAGCGGATAATCGGAGAATGCCCACGTCTACACATTTAGAAGAAAATCCACATCTGCCCAAACTAAGTTATACGCAGAAGGGCGCTGCAGATTAGCGCGCAGAGAACAGATTTCCGACTTCTACTAACATCGGATAGACGATGCGCCGCGGGAAGGACCTACGAGGTCCCATCCACAATAACACCGACCATCGATTCCAACATGACACCTAAACGCGACAGCTGCTCACAATGCATACAGATTAGCAACAGGATCTACGGTAACAAGATTAAGGAGCGGATATTAATGTAATCTGCCGATGCCAAAGTGATCACAGTAATCTGTTCAGGTCACGTGGCCGCCAGCTTCACATGAAGTGAGAACAGGAACCCTGTCCAACAAAATATAGAATGCAGCGGCCATGGGAGGAAAACAGAACCAACATCTTATTCTTGATCACGGAAACAACACGACGCCCAATGCCAACATCAGGACCTCCCGCGGAATCCAGACACACCGAGTAGATTGTAAACTCCTCTGAGCAGGGTTCTTCTCGCCCTTTGTTTCTAGAAGGTGTTTTGGGATGAATTACTTGTTATGTCCTTTAACCATTGTACAGACCAGCAGAATATGATGGCGCTATATAAATGAGCAAAAAAATCCATTTAGTACACACAGTACACTATAGGACTTGTCAGGCAATTAAAAGGAAGTTGTGTGCATCTCACTAAATGTCACACTAAATGTCACACAAAACAAAATATCGCGCTGAAGACAGAACAGAACTCAAGAACTGCCAGAGATCATACGCGACGAATTTCCCTTTGCATTGTTTAGCAGCAAAAAGAAACGTATTACTGTAGAATGCTGGGGAGGAAAAAAAATATATACATTTTACACAATTTTAATTAAAAAAGCTTGCATTTTAGTCAGAGTTTTTCCTTTTAATATGTACTTTAAATAGAAGACATAAATTCCAGTCGATTCTCATCATATAAACAGGTTTATGGAGTTTGAGGATTGCCTCTAGGATAATTATATGGCAGTATTGTTAGGAAATAATTATTGTATAATTTGATTACAAAAATATACTTGGAACTGGCAACTGGTTTTTAATATTTTTTTTTCAAGCTTATATCTCACTCCATTAAATCATCATTAAACATAATTAAAGAACAAACAAAGTGTAACAATAATCTGTGGATTTTACACCCTACAGCTACACATTAATCACCCCGGGGCACGTAACGCAGTCAATGAAGAGGTGCATGCGCAAATCGGGGAGGTTAAACCAAACAAATGCATTTTAACCCATCATTTCACGACTCGTTTCTAAACCGTAAGGGAAAGGACGGGGCTACTGGAGCAGCCTTCCAGCAGAAGTCATGGTTAATACAGCACGCTTTGAACATTAATAGGAGACATGAGGAGCCCAAGGAATAAGTCCAGCCTGACAGGTCTTACAGCAGGTAAAGAAGTGGGTAGATTAGAAGGGCCGTTGGTTTTTTAGTTCCTGACAAATTGGAGGGATTAGCTGGGAGCTTTTTCTGCGACTCCACAATTAACTGGCACTCAATTCATAATAATATCCTAGAAGATGCCAACATATTCCGAGCGACACAGGGGCGGCTATAGCATCAACTTTCCTATGGGTGTTTTTGCTGTTAATGGGGCATCATTTTGGTTTTGTTTTTATTACCAGCATTAGCTTAAAAATACATTTTCTGAAATTTTGGGATGTTCTCTTTTTGTATTTTTTTGCAGCTGCATATTAGCCATTTGTATATATTGGCGTTATCGGAGCCAAATCTACTAGACAAGCACCATGACTACTTATACTGCTCGTGGGAAATAGAATAGCTCAGTCCTTGTAACCCAGACTGACTTTCACTAATGAAAGTCTATACAGGAGTGGACTTTATTAGCATAACCATAAAGAACCAGCTCAGTGTGGCGATTGTGCAGAGAAAGTCCCTGAAATATCACACGACTGACCGTAACAGCGGCCTCCAGGTCGAAAGGAGATAAAACTTGTTAAATCTAATCCACATTACTGTCTATGGCACTTCATTTTACGCCAGGAGAGAATTTATTTGCCATGGTTATTCCCCTTTAACTGAAACAAAGCAGCCCACAAACTTTTCGTTCAGTGGTTTCATTACAGAAACGCCATAATATTTTCCAAAGACACACAAGAGCGCAGTGCAGAGCATGAGGACGAAAGAGCAGCCGGATCATCAGAACATACCTAGAACATATCATGTCACCCCACGCAGAAAACATAGCATAGAATCATACAGTCATACAGTAGGGTGAATGACTCTGTTGCAAAGTTTGAAAAGTGGTCATATTACCATGACAACGGACAGGATGCATCAGTAAGCAAATGGTTCCTATGGTGATAACACGAATGTTCAAACTGAATATCACTTTAACTACTTAACCCCCAAGGCCATAGAAATCTCTACTCACATCCTAGTTAAGTGAAGATTCTGCATTACTCAACCCGGAATTAATCATACCTCTGTAATATTATCCCCCCCGTAAAAAAAACAATGTAAATAATAATAATTAAGTCAAACATGTACTTTTATTACACAGCTCTGCCAAAACGCTAAATAATATATTAATTCCAACCAAACAAAATCAACAAAACCCGTCTAGCAAAGGAAGAGACAGCTGCTCGACATCAACCGAACAAAACAGGGGGAGGTGGATGAATAAATGTCATAAAAATAGTAATTACATTTAAAAAAAATAAATAAAAAGCCATCACTTACGTAATCATGAAAGGCCTTTGCTTCGCTTGAATGCTCGCAGGTTTCCCGTCTTTCTGGCGCTGCACAGTAAAGATCCCAAAACACGCTGAAAATACAGTTCACATCGTCAGGATATACAGAGAGATCTACACGAGAGTGCACATAGCACTCATGGAGAATTAACCCATTATTGTCTGTTGTGTTCACACAATTTGCATTCTGAGCCATTTTCCTGTCCCCTCCGCCCCATATTACAGAAACCACCGATACGTACCACCACCAAGAGTGCAGGAATCCCGGAGGCTCCCCTAATGTGATATTTTTTTCCCATCGTATCTGAAACAAAGAACACGAGACAATCATATGAGAAAAATGATTTCTTTTTCAGAACAAGATAGAGGAGACCAATCCAAGAAAATAACCAAGCCTGGAATTGGGTGCTCTGATCTGGTACTCGCGCGGCGCGTGTCCCCTGTGAAGCCAACAGGAGTCCAACTATGAGCCACCCAAAGCAGCCAATAGGTTCCCCCAAACTATAATGTGACAATCATTCCGGTGATGGGAGCTGATGGGCCAACAAGGGGCAGCATAAGTCCAGATGCAAACTTATTGAAGTCTTTAGAGATTGTCGTTCCGTTTTTACCGCCGCGGCAGGTTCTGAATGACCTTTTTCCGTTCTTTGGAATACTCGGGCTGCATGAATAGATTATTACGTATTGCTGCCGCAATTCTATATCATTTATACCGCTAAATCAAAGCGTCTCGTTACACGGCGATGATGTCTGTTAGGGAGGAATAAAGCTGTACGGTGCTACATGTTGAAAGAAGGTGATACCTTCTAATTGCATTAGCAGAGACCTAAGCGATCTCGAACGTACAGGAGGAAAGTTTATTTCAGAGAAGTGTTAGCACAGGAGGCGACAAATCTAAAACTAGGGAATCAGGGGCTTCGATGTAATGTCAGGTAGCTTTAGCTTACTGAAGGGGTGGTAGATATGTGGAACAGTCACCCTGTAGAAATGGTAGAGGCAAATAAAGCGAGAAATAGGGCTATAGAATCAGGATAATCAAATATAGTTCTAACACCAATACAATAATCATCTGAGCGCAGATTAATAGGTCAGCAGCAGCTTTCAGACTCCTACTCCCATAACGCTTACCCAGAAAAGCAACTGGATGAGCACTATGGGAGCAACGGTGTGCAGCTCGAGCGCGCCGTATACTGCGCTTGGAAACCAGCTTGAATTTGTTGACTTTATTTAGGAATTTTCAGCACTTCTGACTTGTTGCACAAGCCAGAGCTTCGCGTGCCGTCCCAGGGGCTGCCCCATCTGCCACGAAGCCCGAGAAATGAGCTGTAAGCAGAACGTTAAGGACGCGTAATAAAATGATCTTGTTAGGATTAGATGAAGGTGGAGTGGTCGTGGCAGGAACGGTTACAACGGACTGCGGCAGCAGAACTGCAAATGCCAAATATATGACAGAAACAAAGCGCTGCGCGCTTCCAGTCACTCCGACATACTAAGCCGCTCAGTGATTTTTCCTCTATAATAGATATATAATATATAATACTGAACACGTAAAACAGCTAAAGCAATACACACAACGAGGTGGATGTCCTATCACTTCAGCCGCTCTGGAACATAACGCTAACCATGCTCAGGCATCCATGGGGTAGGTTTATATTCCCACATATAGAGATAGATTGACCTAAAGATTATGTCAAGAGGCCATATATATAATGCAGGTTCACATCGTCATCCAATGGCCAAATACAACCCTCCGAACAAAACCTGCTCTATATAAGTGAAATGGGTTAACAAATGCACCATAAAGGCCCGCTCTAAATCATCATCCTTCCCAGGTCACTCTTGTGAGCTAACAACGTTGGAATCTGGTCTATTCTGGGGATCATTCACTAAACAGCGAGTTATGGGTGGGCCGCAATCACATGACGAGCCCCAGTTAAAGCAGAATTACTGAAGGTGCTTCAGAGCTGGTGATGTCCCCCACGTTTGTGTAAACGATCACGTTTAGCTTGTTTCCGGTATCATTTGCCATCTGGGATCTCCTCTTTGTACGCTTATTCACCAGCTGTCATTAGCCAGTATCTTGGCATCTGGCCACCGAAGCCCTAATCAATAAACCAGCAAACCACATCCCCGAGTGCCAGGAAAGACCGGAGCCACTGGGTTTAGCGCGGGGTTCGCGCGGCCGGCCGGAGTTATCTTTTGTGTTCAGTAACTTCAATCCCACATCAAGTAAAGATAGCTTCTGAATAACCCAGGGGATCGGCACCAGTTCATCACAACGAAGAAGATGAGAAAGTATAAATCTGGATATACTTGCGGGTATCGAACATAGACGCTGAGGCAACACATGGACCTCTAATATGTAAGGTGGGGAAGTATTTGTCCACTGACCAGGGTGGTCAGACATGTGGAAAAGCCTTCCAGAAGGAGGGGTAGACGTTAATATCCCAAAGAGTGAATTTAAACACACTGGGCGAGCGAAAGGCTACTCTAAAACACGAGACATAGATTAAGGTAGGCTCGGAAGCCAAAGCCAAAAGGGCTCTCATCTGCCACAAAAAAGAATGAAAAAGAAAACTTTTTGTTGCATTTTCAAAACATCGAGTTCCACAACTATAAAAACCGCAACTGATTTGGGGCATTTCATTCATGAAGTCCAATAGTGGGGAAATATTACGTTGTATATGACTGCAGGTTACGCTCCCTCGCCCTTGATAAGTTAAATATCTGGCTTATAACCAGAATCTCTAACACAGCAAGTCCCCCGTTTGTCCCAAGAAATGGGACAAACGGGGCTGCATGGCTGTTTCAGCCAGGATCAGCACGCGGCGCGCATGCACCATCTCCCATGAATACAGGCTGCAGGTGTCCCCAGACATTCCCCATTTTCTTATATTTTTATCAGTGATATTGCAGATGGTCTTGATGGAAAGGAGTGTCTATTTGCTGGCGACACAACGATTTGCAGCAGCGCTGATGTTCCTGGAGGGAGAAGCCGAATGGCAAATGATTTTGGTAAACTGGAAAAATGGTCAGAGCTGTGGCAACTGGCATTTAACGTGGATAAATGCAAAGTAATGCATCTGGGGCACAAAAACCCAAGGGCAGAGTACAGAATATTTGATACGGTCCTAACCCCAACGTGTGAGGAAAGGGATTTAGGGGTAATTATTTCTGAGGATGTAAAGGTAGGCAGACAATGTAGTAGAGCAGCAGGTAATGCTAGCAGAATGCTTGGTTGTATAGGGAGAGGTATTAGCAGTAGAGAGAGGGAAGAGCTCATGCCGTTGTACAGATCACTGGTGAGACCTCACTTGGAGTATTGTGTACAGTACTGGAGACCGGATCTCCAGAAGGATATAGAAATGTTGGAGAAAGTTCAGAGAAGGGACTAAAATGGTTTATGGATTACAAATAAACCTTACCAGGACAGGTTAAATGATCTTAACCTATATAGCCAGGAAGAAAGACGTGACGGGGGGGGGGATATGATAGAAACATTTAAATATTGAAAGGGAATCAACATGATAAAGGATGAAGGTATATTTAAAAGAAGAAAAAAACTACCACAATAAAGGCATATAGTCTTAAATTAGAAGAGGATAGAAAATAGAAACTTACCTCTGACAAAAAAGTCTGAGCGGATTTCTGTGCCCCCACGTGTAGCAGGTATTCATAAACATATAATGCTAACCTGTTAAAAAAAGAGAAAAAAAATATATGTAAGATCATAAATCACGAGGATTTTATGTACATCGCAGCAGGTTGTTGAATGCAAGTAAACACTTTGTACATTTACCGATCATCCAACACCAACAATAATGAAAAAGACACAACATGATCAAGCATAACAAAGACAAGCGAGCCGGGCCCTAAATCACTGTATTTCCGAGGCTTTTGGTCCCCGTGAGACCACCCAAGAATCGCGCCGGATGAAGTTGGAAAAATGGCAGAACACAGAGCACAGAGTATTAAACGTGTGAAACGCGGCAGATGGGTAACCGAACCCTCCATCCGAGAGTCCTAAGAAAGCGATAGGGATTGTTAAGGTAGTTTCCGCTCCCGCGGGGTCTTATGTGACAGGGATTCCTTCTGTGCATGTGAAGAACATCAATCTGCAATGTGCTCTACCCAATAGTGTGGCTAGTGCTTTACACAATGCCAGCTGGAACATAAAGCCACGGGGCCGGTGTAAAGGGAGCACGCTCAGAGGCCATTCTGTATTAAGCACAAGCCTTCGAGTCTCTGGGGTGTATTCTAAGGGTTAAAAGGGAAAATGTTTTCTGCATAAATATCAGGTAGCTGTACGCTAGACATTTTTATATGTTCAAGCACAGTTATCCCGCTCTGCCTCCTTACCATACGGTCTATAGAGGAACAGACTTCATTAGCATTGCCATAAAGCATCAGCTCAGTGTGGTGCTTGTGCAGGGAAAGTCCCTACAAGTATCACATGACTGACAGCGATGCCTTCAACTCTGCAGATAAAGGCATAAAATTAGTTAAAACAGGTCCCCCCCCCCATTCTAACCTTCATAAGTGTATACAGCACTGCATTTTATGCTCAATGGCTTTTCATATTACTCCATAAACTAAGACAGTCGCTGCATAGCTTTTAACCCCGAGTAGTACACATCATGTACCAGAAGAGTTAAAACTGCAACTGATTTAAAGATGTGGAAGTACCCTTAGAGCAGCATTAAAAATGTATAGGATGAGACTGCTGATCGAGCAGCAATAAACAGCACCAGAGGGAACGAGGAATAAAAATACATTAAATGGCAGCCTTAGCAATAAATGTCCTCGGCAGAAAGCATCACTAAACTTTGGACGACGCAAAAACATTGATCCGACCCCAGCTTTATCCTAGAAACGACTCGCAGTCCTAGAGAACGAGAAGACCAAACGCTGACAGATGATAACGTTAACAATCACGAACATTAACAAAATGTAAAGATTAGAAATGTTGGGTTGTTCTCTCTCTCCACAGTTTGGTGAATTTGACCAAAAAAGTAATATTTGCTCGATTATAAGACTACCCACAAAATTTAAATATTTAGAAAAAAAGCCCGAATATAAGACTACCCTATAGGAAAAACCGTTGGATTAGTAAATATTAATTCCCATGAAAACAATTTTTCCATATTTAATAAAGGTTGTCTACACGCATCGCCCAGACGTCCACCAGCTGCCGGAGAGGAGGGTCCGGGTCTCATACATCGAGGGAGTACGGTAATTTCATAGGGTGCTCAACCCAACGGTGTATTGGAACTCCCGAGACTTTGCAGAGATCCGGCATAAATACAGAGATCTTAAAATGCGTTATTTTCTATTAGTTTCTTTTTGACAAGGAAACACAAACTTTGATTTATTTAAGCGTTTTTAAACA
Source organism: Spea multiplicata (assembly GCA_009364415.1). Classification (NCBI taxonomy): domain Eukaryota; kingdom Metazoa; phylum Chordata; class Amphibia; order Anura; family Pelobatidae; genus Spea; species Spea multiplicata. The sequence goes on along the minus strand of VKOC01002641.1, from coordinate 15,839 downwards.
CGTTGTACTCGGGACAAGGCCTGCACGTGGAGACATCCCAAAGAACATCCTACAGTCTTAGCGTGCATTTCCGCCGAGAACAACGTTCACTAATATTCAGAGCCAAAGCAATAAAGTTAGACGACGCGAGCACGCCAAACCGGTTCTTAAAGCTTTATTTTAAGACTCCCATGCGAGATTCGCTGCGAGAAAGAAACGGCGGGAAATGGGGTGAAAAAAAGGGAGACTGACAGAAATACTGAGAATATATTACCTTTGATTACACGATTACAGTTGATTGCAACCTACAGGTGCAAGTTATGCAAATGTACTTCTAGACTTCATTGTGTATGCAAATATGCAAATAACGTGCGCATAAATGTCAGGCTTCCGCTTAAGTCATTTAAAAGGTTTAAAACGAGAGGAGATCCCGGGCGATATAGATTATATATAATCTCAATATATAGTTTGGAGGAATGTATCGAGATACAGACGTGAAAAGGGCCGATCGACCGAACAGCTAGCGCCAAAGTAATGCATCTGCAACAACATGAAGCACGGAACACAAATAAAAAAAGCAATACAAGTGGAACTGTGCATCTAAAACAAACCGATTTAGTAGATCACTCACAAATAGTCCTTGTGCCTGGGCAGCATTTTTATTTTTATTAAAAAGATCTGATAAAATATTCTAGTTCAGGAAAAACCGAGGGAACAGATTGCCCAACAAAAAAATAGATAAATAAAAAAAAACCCCACGAGGTATCAAGCAATCAGAACATTATTATTATTACTTATTGGGTTTTTTATAGCGTCATCGTATTCCATAGCGCTGTACAATGGGTATAAGTAGTTTATAACATAATTTGAGTTGCAGAAACCACAGGCGAGGAGAGCTCTGTCCAAACGATCTGTAGGACAGAAAGGCAAACTGCCTATCCGGAAACACATAGGGGTTATTTATAAAAAGCTGTTCTGGTGCAATGTTTGGAGAGCGGCCTTATCGCCATAGTAACCACTTATTAAAATCTGCACTGGAATCCCTTCTATACATGATCCCCATGAAGCCTCAGTTTAGAAATACTATGACAGGTGGAGAGCTCTATGCACCTGAAACGGGAATTATTATACTATACAGAAAAAAGTCATATGAAAGGCCCCAACTTAATGTTACAATGATCGCTGGGGCAATGGTTTGGCCCCCACAGAGCCCTGGTCTCAGCATCAAGAGAGAGAAGCAGCCGAGGAAAACCCATGGAAGAATCGTGGTTCGTTCTCCAGGATGTTTCTGACAACCTACCTGCCGAGTTCCTAGAACAGGGGAAGAATCCCACCTAAAGGCAAATGGTGGTCCTACCAAATACTCATTCAATTACATTTTTTCTTCTGTTTACTCATCTAGCATTTTGTTAAACGATACAAATAAACTAATAACATGTCTATTTGGGAACACATTAATACTTTTTTGCGACAAAAAATGCAAATATAACTCTAATGTATACATATATACGCAAACACACGTACATACACACACACGTACCAAGCATATAAATGATAATAATTAAATAGTAGGTGCTTTAAGTGGAGGACAACCTGGTTTGCCTACTACAAAGGCCCTGCCTATTACCCCATATACAGGATGAATGCAAACATTAAATAATAATAAAAAATAATAACCTGCTCTAAAAAATGATCGCTAAGCAATACAGCATCCGTGCTTATTACCAATTAACATACTTGAATTAAAGAAGCAGATGCAAATACTTGGCACGGCAAGTCCTCTAAACAATAATCAATGTTATCAGTTATGGTCCCAATGCAACACTTCCATGGCATTACGAACTCACACTGATTACAATTACTTCTATTTATGGTAATTAATTACACAAAGTGCAGTTTTAAACAGGATGAGATGGTAAGTATGCAATTAAGGAATCATAAATAAAAACAAGACCCAGAGAAAAGGAAAAAGGCTCGGGCTCAATAAAGCAAACTACCTAAAATATACCTTAAAAGATACAATAAAGAATAAAAGCGGGGGGGGGTAAGAAAAGAATAATTAGGAGGGAAGAGATATTGTACCTCGCAGAGCACAATCACAAGTGCATCTCCGACAGCCTTGACTATATTGGAGAGACAGATTAACAAGAATGATTAGAAAGCGCCACTCGACAAACGCAGGGTCTGATCAGACAGGTGATTTGTATCTACGCTGTGAAGAATTGGCAGGGTTTATTTCCCAAACAATGCTTTCTGAACAGGAGACAAGACGATGATTCAATTACTGAACAAATGATATGTCGTTTGGAACATGTGCTCCTCATATCTCGCCGCTATAAATTCATATCGGCAGCACGATTAACTCTGCAGTCTTTCAGCGGAGCAGCAGTACGCTCGCGCCGTGCCGCTAGGATGACAGGGGGAAGATTACTGATCAATGGCGAGAATAAAATATGTGGGATGTAGCACGATAAGAGTAATCCGTACCAGCGGATATAATTATATAGCCATAAGAAATTTGGGCCAAATTAATGTTTTGTTGGGAGTGCTTAACCCCTTAAAGCCGAGGACATAATAATATTATACTAAATGGGCTGGGAGGACCAGCAGCAACCGACTAATGTGTATACTTTAACAGCATGATCACTCGATTATACAGTGATAAGTACGGGAGTCTTTGTATAGTTGCAGTTTTTCATTTTTTTTTTTAGGGAAGAAAAAGAAAAACCCTAAAAGTTTTTTTTGCACTTAGATTTGAGGGTTAGGGCGAAATTTGTGCAGATCCATAGATTGTCCTTTTTACCTACCCCCTCAATCTATATTTGTAGTTAAACTAAAGAAGCGAGGGGATAATATATATATATATATTTCATTAACACACAGAATTTTAGTCCTTAAGGGGTTCATTATAGACTGCAGTCAGGTGACAACGCACTTTACTCTACTGTTTCATGCAATTACAGAGGAAGAACCAGAAAAACAGTTACAAATATGGCGAGACCTGCTCAACTTTATTGTTCGATATGATGAAGCGCCTAATTAAAGTAAAAAAAAAAAAAAAAAAAAATACAATGCAAAAGTTACAATAAACCAGAAAATATAAAGAAATGATGGTCCCCCTGTCTGCTTGGTGCTAATGGTAGTTTTTTAAAAGATAGACGAAAAGACGTCTTTAAAGCTGAACCTAAAAAAAAAAATAATATAATATATATATATACTATATATATATATATATATATATATATCTTGCGCTCATTAGGACGGCCAAAGAATAAGTGATGTCTCGATGTATTTCAAAATAAATGACGTCTTACTATAGTCTAACTGGATTCATACTGTGACCAGCAGTGTAGGTTTTGAAGTTAAGAAATCTCACATCGTCACTAAACTTCTACAGTAACTGTGGACTCTTTACAGCGGCCAAAATATATGTGAAAGCAGCCTATATTTTGGAAGTCGCGAGCTGCTTTCTCTGGGCGAATGGCTACCACTTCCGGTAAGCGGCGTACTGGATGCACAAAGCAACTCTACGTTCACCCAAACCAGATCCCCCCCTATTTATTGGGCGCACGAGCAGACGCACCTCCGGCTACAGAAGATGTGGAATCAATAGAAACTTTGTTTTCTCAAAACTCCTATGGCATTATAAAAATAACTTTGGCTTCTGTCAGAACAGCCGGTTATTTTTAGAACGTAATGGTTTATAAAACAGAAGCATAAAGACAAAGGGTGCTTCCAACGCGTACCCAACACTGTTTATTCCCGAGGCACTGGAGCCCCAAAACACAACGGCAGTGTAACGCGCACGGTGATTCACAACACGAGCTTAATACCGAACAGCGGTACAGAGACGCACATACTACTGGATTAACCAGGGGGCATATGGAGCGGCAGTTCCAGGGCCCTAGGGTGGTAGGGAGCCCTGAGCCACCATCATGTAGTAGACCTACTTGATTTGCAGTAGCCCGATCTGAGGGCCATCAAACTGTGCTGCCTGCGAGCTCGGGATTAATGCAAGGGCTCATCAGACACCAGCAGAGAGGAGCCGCACCACCTGATCAATCCAAGGCAGAGCCGCCGCGTCATTGGCTACGCGTGTGCATGTTACAGTCAAACACGGTTTGCACACGTGCAGCGGCCAGGCCTCGCATTGGATAATATGAATCATGAAGGCTGTAGAGGAACCTACAATAAACTGTTCTTTGCCATATTTTTTGGTATACCCTTTTGGTATAAATCCTCCAGGGCCCCAGGTTACTTAACCTGGCCTTGTCAGTAACTCTCCTTTTTAAGACATTCAAGCAGCAGCCAATCATATGCATTCTAGCAAAGCATCATGTGATAGGCTGCAGCTATTCTCATTGCTTAGAATAGAAATTCTACTGAGCATGTGCAAGCCGCATACACCAGTATGCTCCCCGCTTGAAGTACAGACAGCTGGGGAGGGGGATAAGAGTAGGAATGTCTGATTTCCATGCAATAAATTGGACTCCGATACGTACGTAAAATGAAAATTGGGCTATAGTGGCCAAAATCTACAAATATTAAGAAGAAAACGCTGGCCAAAGAATCCTTTTGTATCTGAAAATCACATCACAATATGCAGCTGAACACACGGCAGCTTGGTTGGACAGATCCGCTTTAATCAATACATTTTTCTTTCGTCTTAAAACCACTTTATATGAAGTATACCAGATTTTAACCCGTGTACGTATTGTCTGATGCTCTGGTATGATAGCAGCTGATCCGCGCTGCGCTGATTCAGGTTCTATTAAATTTCCTCAAGAAACCCCACACGCGATAATCTTAGAATTTGTCACTTACATATCCACTACTGCTTACAAGAGCGCTTATTCTAATTAAAAGCTGGCAAGACAAATCCCAAACACAGATGCAAGCCGTTTGCCACGTTCCCGCACGAACAAGTCATTATCCCGCAGCACCCATGAAAAGAACGTTCCAGCGCTCTGCCTCCCGTGAACGAGCCACGGAATCCCCTTTAGATCTCACCTCGTGGGGATGAGAATTTACATGTAATTTTCCCTGCGTAGCATCCGAGAAGCGCTGGCAGGAGGGTTAGCAGAAAGTTCTCACTTCTTCGCATCAGCTCATCGATATGCCTACAGTGTTTGGTTTTAATGTCTTATGAAGGACTATTTTAAAGTGAAAATAAGCCCAATGTAGAAAGTAAAAGAGAATGACACAGGAACGTGTCCAACCACATCCAACGAAAAGAGTAATATTCATATATTCAGGAGCCCTCAATACATAGCAGCACCCGGGCGACTCGCGAGGAGATGAAGGACCATATTGTCCGTTTGCCAACATGGCCTTCCTTACTTTAATAGAAGAGTTAAAACCGTTTAGTACAAACCGTACTAAACCCCCCCCCCTAATTACGTCAAATCCATGCTCGGGACACCCAACCAAGGTGTAGGAAATGGGTGGATTTGGAGAGGGTGGCTGATAGCACAGAGACAGATTCCTAAAAATAAAACGGTAACCTGAAAGAAACAACGTCCTCGAACTTTCTGACCAGAGACGGGAACATCCGGACATTCCTATAGAATATATATATATATTATTTCTTTTTTCTGAAGTGTTAGTTTATTTTATACAGTTTATGTATTTTTGTCCATTACTTTTTTCTCATATTAAATATAAATGAATCAGTTCTATCTTTGTGATGATGTTTTGAGCTCATGGCTTTTGGGGTAGCCGGAGTTATCACATCACCGTTTCTATAATTTGCATGTTTTGGGTTTTTTTTTTACCAAATTGGGTTCTTAGGTCTGAGCAGCTCCTTAGGTATTCTTAAACCTTAAATAGAACTTGGAGGTGGCATTTTGGTTGTTGTGGGGTAATAAGGTTTGAGGTTAGGCTGTAGTAGCTCTGGGCCCTGCCGAGAGAGCAGTGAGTGAGCCTGCGGGACGTTTCCTTCCATTAACCCTTTCATGGTCCTCTAACGTCACAGTGAGAGCGGGCAGGCAGGTAGCCTTATTTACAGCTAGACCCTACGATAAACTTACAATACGAGAGCAGATTATTTACGGAGAGCACTGGGACAGCCCTACCCGATACATGGAGCCAACACGACATCTCACCCTGTCTGTAGTTAGACAAAAAGATAAGAACACAGACTTTTTCTAAGAAGCAGGAAAACAGCAAATAAAACAGCTATGAAATAAGCAGCAGTAACCGTCGTCATTGACCTCATGTCGCCTCAGCAAAAAGAAACAGTGTTTCAGAAATACTAAATTAACACAGATGGATACATTTAGGCAGATATGCGTCTTTCATTCACACGCACACGCCAGGGCTTATCGAGATGCTCAAAGCCGCATAGATGTATCTATAATACTATAACTAGTATCCCTAAAAGTGAAAAGGGCTACTCTGCCTTCCACAGCAAAGAAACACGCTGGCTAGGGGTGATGGGATTTAATGCCACTATGGAAGACACAAGTTGCAGGACTTTGAAAGAATTACATTGTTTGGCTACCCTCATTTGCTTAGGCAAACACAATTCACCCAAAACACACTTCTAGGTCAAATTTTCAATTACAATTTAACTATAATCAGACCGCATCAAGCATTTAACCCCCTTATTTTTCAGGACAGGTGGTCAAGCTTTTTTTATTAATGCCTAATGAATGAACAGAGAAGCTCCCATATATAACTTGGAGCGCTTTCATGTCAGTGATTGCCTGCTTTACAGTGTACTTCCAAAGTACTTTAATATGCATTCTTCATACGCAGGGCTGTATGAGCCACTAGACCGTCTCTGCTGAACCACCGCTGTTATTCGGTAACAATAAAACTTCCGTGTTATATACTGTATTTGTTCAATTATAAGACGACCACCCCAGAAAACCAGTGAACCACTGCCCCCATGCCACTCTTAACACCCCCCAATTTACCAGTGCATCCCTTTACTTGTGACTCCTGCTTCAGACTCCCTGGTCTAGTTAGGCAGCTGGTGGAGGTCTGTGTGAGGTCTGTGCTCCACCATAGAAGCCCCGGCAGAAGTGCCGGAAGCAGCGGAGGTTGCATCCAGCAAACGTTCACCAGCTGCGGGATGCGCCGACAACCAGGGTCCCTGCAGAGGAGGATCCAGGGTCCCTGCAGCGCTGCAGGGGATCTGGATCTTAGTCTTGAAAATCAGACCTCTATTTTAGGCTTAATTAGAAGACAACCACGAATATAAGACAAGGGATATTTTTCAGAGCATTTGCTCTGGAAAAAAAACCTAGTCTTATAATCCAGCAAATATGGTATTTATATTCTTTGATTATAACAATGTAGCAATGTATGCATTCTTTAGACTGATAGCATAGATAACACAGTGTCATCCACTAGCTCATTTCCAACAGGTCATCAGCTGTTACTGAACACCAAGTCCCATAATTTCACGGGAGATCCAGTCACACCTGTTGGTGATCTCACAGGTCACGCGTACAACATCAAAGCGTTCGTCACTTTTCCAATTCTATGCAATATAATTGTATTTATCAATTAGAAAGAACTTTATATATGGATCAGAAAGCCACTTCATGTGTGCACCATTTCTGTTCTTAGGATCTTAATGATTCCCCACTAAGGAACCCCTTTTATACCGTTACGCGGAGAGAGTAACTTTACTTAGCCCACTGGGGGCTTCCACTTGTTTGTTTTTTTTTTTTACGTCTATCCTCGAGAAAGGAAATGGCAGCAGCAAAGCTATTTAAAATCTCACAAAAACACTTGACTCCTTCATACATGTTGCGTTCGTTACATACTTGTACTCGGAACAAACACAAAATTTCACATTTTTTGTGAACGTGGCTTAAGAAAATGCTAAATATTTAGCCGTGAGGAATGTTCATTGTAACATTGGCAAGGCTCCCTTCAGTACCTGAATGAATGTTTACCAACAGTCTGTGTCATTGAACTTCTGAACGCGCATTCATTTTCTCTAACGCTTACAGCGAAACGCTACGATAACAAACGCTTCTAGCTGATCGAGCAGCCCCTGGGGGAGGACGAGGGAGATTCGCAGATCCAAACAAATAGCGCAGTCGCCTTCACAGCGTTTATCAAAGCTCCGTACAGCTCGGGGATTATATTTTTAAGTCGCTCTAATGGTTTTAGAGATATTTTGTTTACAAAGTCACCTTAAGAAAGCCGAGATCAGTAGCAAAAGGTAATCAATGTCCTGTCCTGAATATATCTCCAATCTCCCTTACAAAGGCTGCCTGAACCAATCAGCATCAATCAGCAACAGGGGAGCAACGAAATGGGGAGGAATAGTCAGGAGGGAAGTTCAGAGCTATGAACCGTAGACGTTATTAATTCATTTGGCGTAGTCAACTGTAAAATGTAGGATTTTAGAAAAGTGACAGATCACATAAAACCAAACAAATTCAGTGTTAAAAACCATCTATTTCATTTGGTATTTTATATTCTTATATAATGTTTCATTTTGGATGCTACAGATTTATGTTCCAGCTCCGCCGCTAACAATAGGCGTAGCATTTCATGTATATTTTCCTTCATTTTTCCATGAGCCATCGGTAATTAATCCCCACTGCTAGCAGACTACGTTAGCCTCTTTCATTCCCTTTCCTTCTGTTAAAAAGTAGAGCCATTACTTTAAAGATTTCCTGATGTCCTTGCTTCCCACGACGCTCCGGCATTTACGACAGTAGACAGAAGCACAAGCCATTAGAGACACCAGTATCTTGATATTAGCCTACAAAGTCAAACTCGTTCCGTGACGTAACCGCAGATCTTCCCTAGTTATGGATTTGCCAGAAACATATACTTTGAATACTCTATGCTTTAGGATGCTGAGAATGCACACGGTAGGCTGAGAAGCTCTTTCTGTGGGCTTTGGTACAGCCCTATGACTTATCTCCCTCCAGTCCACTATGCTACAAATGCTGGGCTTAGGAGCGAAGCAGGTCTTTATTAAACATTTGACCAAAATTACATCCCAAAGACCCCAAAAGTGGGCAGATGAGGCACTCAGATAATAAAATCCTAAAATTTTATTCAAAGCTGAACATGTATAATAAAATACCTACATTAAAAGTTCACAGGTGTTTGAAGAGTATATGCACGTTTTATGGACTACGGATGCTGTTGAGTAGTAACAGAACTACGGAGTATTAAAAAAAATTATTAAAAAGAGTTAGCTGGGTCCCGAGTGCTGGGACGTCACGGCTCCAATTTGTTTCTGTGCCATCATATCCAGATGCCTCTCTGGCCAGCTGTTCATAGTTACACAAAATAGCCCATCTGGCCCATACGTTCTAGAGCTCCTTGGTATAAGATTTTTGTATTCTATAGGAGCTCTCTGGCCCCTAATAATCTCAGAATTTATCTAATTCATGAAAGTGTTGGAAAAGCTGCTTCATGATTTAAAAGAAAAAATACCCAAAACAATATCATTAATGTGGTGCGAGAGGGACTGGGCGAGGGTTGTATAGCCACTCTTAAAAGTAGCGGACTTTCAGCGCTAATAATCATTCACATATGGCACTACTTTGCAAGGAATTTACTTTACAGACAGAATGGAGAACGCTGTAAGCCGAAAAAAAAAATAAATTACCCCTCGGGCTGATTGGCAGAACCAGAACTCAAAACAACTGGAAAAATGTTCTACAATAATTTGTGTAGAACATCTCATGCCTCAATCTCGGAGAAAAACGCTGTTTGGAAGACGCAAAGTTGGTTGCAAGATGAATGAGCAAAAATAAATCGATAAAAGTCCTCTGAATGCTAAAAACACCAAAACATTAGCCTTTTTCAGAAAATACTTTGAAGTCTAACTTTTAAAGTGTCATTTCAGGGCCAGATCACCACTCTTTCCCGAGTTTTGTCTTAAGGCTATAGTACAACGGACCTTATTTGCATCCCTACCCAGAATCCCTTGTGGTTGTGGAGGCACCATAAGATTTCTGAGCGAAAGAAGTATTCTGGCTTGTCTGGTTGGCGTAGACTAGAGGTTAATGATGCCTCGGCTACCCCCTTAATTTTAAGTGGAGGGGTTTTCCCATCCCCTTTACCCCACCATAACTTTTATTATTTATATAATCAAGATATCATGGGAAACGGGGGGAATTTGCACTAAATGCCCTTTGGTGGATTAATGAACTGGGAAATAACTTCTGAAACTATTAAGGGAACTGGGATCAAAGGTCAAAATTACAATACTTTTAGCAATATTATTAATAATAGGGGGTTTACCTCATCTACAGCACGTTGGTGCCCTTAAAGAACACAAAACTTAGCATATATAAATGCTGCGTTGCCACACGTTCTCATCTACCGCCAAAAATCTACAACAATCATGGCAGCCACTGCGGAAGAACACATTACAGGCCGGCACTAACTAAACATTTCAGGCCGGCACTAACTAAACCTAAACATTACAGGCCGGCACTAACTAAACCTAAACATTACAGGTTGGCACTAACTAAAAATTACAAGTGCCGGCACTAACTAAACTAAAACATTAGCAGGCCGGGCACTAACTAAACCTAAACATTACAGGCCGGCACTAACTAAACCTAAACATTACAGGCCGGCACTAACTAAACCTAAACATTACAGGTCGGCACTAACTAAACCTGGACTTAAAAAGGTGCAGCAACAAAAAATACATCAAGTCTCTGAAACAACTGCGCAAGATCACCGGCATTAAGAAACAGTCTGGATGCTACAGACAGCTGTATGATGGGCAATATTATAGTCTGATCGTTTGTATAGCAGAATGTTAATTACCATTTAGTGATTCTATCCCAAACGCCGCCTTTACTAACATTATTACACCTGAGAAGAAACAAAAATATCTTCCAGATTAGTGAAGTACCAGACCATAAGTAAGAGCGTCCTACTGAGAGAAGGGCTCAGACCGACACCGTTTTACCTACACGCACATTCTACTTAACTAACATTTCCCACAGTTAATTGCCTACGTAATAGAAGGCTGTTAATCCTACGGCCTGACCGTAAGAGTCACAAACGCGGATCTTTCTTCTAAAGAGGTTAGCAGCGCGTCTTAAAAGCAAGGTTTGTAGCTCGCGCTCTTTCATCGCAAAGACGTGGCACGTGGGATCCGGCCACTCGCTACCCGCTGCAAAGAAACGTGTTGGCGGGACACACAAACTAAACATTATATGAAGGGATGCTGTATATTTAAATGAAAAACCTTACTTATAGCCCAACTGTGTAAGAGCCGTATGATCCACTTCACGCGTTAATGGTAGCGATTTCCAATAGGTTTCATGCCATATGCCTGTCAATGATATTAATTATACAAGTAATGAGTAGCCTTGGGAAGCAATTTCTCCATACAGGCTTTTCTGAATTGGAATTAAAAGGTAAACATAGCGTTCTGTGTATAACGATATAACTAATATATGCCGGTACCAACGCTGCTCTCTTAAGGCTATATTCAGAGTCCACCAGAGGTCTGGGATAAAGTAATCAATGGGTTAAAGGAACACGCCACCCATTAGACGACCTGAGTGGTCCCTTTAAACTTTCATGTCTAAGGGACCCCTCTGTGGACGCACAATAAGTGCCCCCATGGAGTTCAAAGGGAGAGCTTTCCTGCCACCGAAGGCACGAAGCACAGAGGAGGCATTCCGCTTTAGTAATAGTAGTTTATTTTATTTTTGCACTTTTAATAGATTATTTTTTAGTTATTAAGCACCAACATATTACGCAGTGCTGGATAATGTTGATGGGGGAGTTAACAAATATACATTAACACATAAAGACACCAGGAGATGAGATCCTGGCAGGAACGGTGGGTTTAGGAGGGCTCGGCTCGTGAGCTTACAATCTAAGGGAGTAGTGTGGGTGATTAAAACAAAAGGAGGGGTGAAAAGAAGGAGTAAAGACACGTTTTATGTACGTATTCTTTGTTCAGGGGGCTGCTTGGGACACTGAAATACCACTCAATAATTTGGGAAGGGGCGCATTCTAAAGTCCATACTCCTGCACTGTACACAAAGAGCATTAGAATAAATCAACTTCAATTTGTAAATCTATAAACAAGTTTCCTCAGCCTGGCACAACATGTAGTGCCGTAAAAACACGATCCCAGCGGCATCGCTCTATAAGCTCTCCGTTTATGTATCAGAAGAGCGAGCGAGCGGGGTCGGGAAACAAACTAAGCAGCGCGAAGGACAACTTAGACAATGAACTAATGACGGCCCGCTATTGGAGATGCCGCGTCCTCACGGGTTTTACCCGATTTAATAGAACCCCATTTAAATAAAACGATAAACGTGAAAGTCATCGGCATTGGGCTGCTGGTCAGTTACTTGCATATTCTCTGATAGCAGATGATGTAGAGACCCAAACCTTAATTGGTCCTTAGTTTTATCTTAGGTTCCAGATGGGATATATACATGCGCATCGGTTTGTAAAGAACAGCACCAGCATATTAAAAAAAATAAAACATTTCCCCCCAAACACATGTAGCGGACCGTCATACAGGTCTGGGTATAACTGAAATGCCATCCAGGACATGGAAAAATATTGTATTTGTGCATAAAAAAATTACTAGTGAATTTACCTTTTTTATAACTCTTCTCACGCCACAATCAAGTAAATAACCCTGGCTCTTTACACTCGCTGGCGCTACGATCACCAAGCGAGAGCGCTGGGAAACAGAGAAAGCATGCGCTCCGTTCCAAGGGCTCCGAGCGGTCTCATATGAAATTCATTGTTTTTGGATAAAAAGATGATGTAATCTCGGTTGCTTTTGTTCATTTTAAATCCAAGATAAATCAAAGTAGAAAAGAGCACAGTTAATAGGAATAGAGCTTTGGTACCAATGTAATGTAAAGAGACAAGCTCCAAGAGAAATCATATCAGGCAGGGTATTCTCCCAAAAGCGTGACGACCTTGAACCATGCGCAGGTGGCGTGCTAGTAGGGGGCATTGTTGGCGACACCGTGGACCACATACCTGTGATAATACCTTCCATGTATGGGGGGGGTGTTTGCCCTGGGTGCCACAACTGCCCCCAGGCCAGCCCAGGGATCACGTAACATAAGGTTATATGACTCCACGGTTACATGCAAGACTCCAGAGAGAAAGCTGCCGTCAGTGAGGTAAAGGCGGGTGCGTGAGGAAGGAGTGAGAGTGTATAGGTATTTGTGTACGAGCATGAATTGTGTGAGTAAATGTTTAAGCACAAATGTGCGTGTGTTTGCGAGCACGTATGTTTGTGTGAGCGTGTAAAAATGCGTGCCAGTCCATTAATACATCATTTCACATATTTATCACGATGACTATATTAAACCACTTATTGTAACTCGGGTTACACTGCATATAAAATGAACGTATAGAAAATGGGAATTCCGAATGTCTGAAGGTGTAACATGTCATTTCACGTCGCCTGGGTATAGAAATCATCGCTTATTAAACCCATGCCACTCAAAGGTTAAAAGCAACACGGCAAAAAGCTTGTGTGTCACTCAGTAACAGCCATTCACTACCGACAGGGGATAAAGAGGTCGGAGCCGAGCAATGCTAAACAGGAGAGAGAGAAACAGAGGCGTCCCCAAGCCCCTTGCCTCTGTTTACATCAGGGGGAGGAAGGAGCAGCACCAAGCACATTGCTTTCCTGCCTGCCACATCTAAAGAGGCCAGCTCTAGTTAACATTAGTGTACAGCCAGAAAATCCACTCCCAATAAATACAAAGTTAAGAAATTATGAAGAACACAACTTAAAATGCAGTAAACAAAAAATAAATACAAAACTGAGGTGGTAAGAGGAGAACGGCCCTGTCAAATCCGATAGAATTATCTGAAAACTAAAGAATGGCAACAATGCCTGCGTTCATCATCAGCACACACACCATACACATAAAAACCTGATTAGTTAACCAATCTAGACAAAGATTAGAGAATATGTGCATTTCATGAATAAAGAAATAAAACTTCAGGTGACCGCAGCCTGTCACGATCTGGTTCCGGGGCACCGTAGTCTTGGGGCATATCCCATCTTGACTTACGTATAAATAGGTGTGCAGCCACTGGAACGAAGTCACGGCCATCAGAATACCGCGGCTGTATCAGTGGCCACAGAACGTCAAAATAAATAAACTTTGGTTAAATTGTGACTTTTGGGCTTTGCAGTCGAGTATACAAAAATCTTCTTTAAAAACGTGCATTTACAGAAAAAGCAATGAGAAAGCAGTGACTATTTACATATCACTAATATCAGCTAATGCATATAGTGTGTGACAAAAACAACCTTCCATCACTGTGAATACAAACACACTACTACACAACACAGCCGTCTATTAATAATACAGGCGCACACCTATTTACATACCAACAATCGCAGTATCATTACTACGAGGACAACATGATGGCGAAAGCGCTCTATATATAGTACATACACCTACCATTCATGTGCAATGAACTATTTATAGGAGTGTAATATACAAATTTAGAAACCAATATTATCAGCCTAATAAAACAGACAGACAGACAGCGAGAACCACGTGTAAAGTGGTTAATGTGAATGGGTTGGTGTATTTTACCGGGGGGGGGGGGGGGGTTCAGACAACAGATCATTGCTTCAACAACTGAATTTGCTAATGTACCCTAACTGGAAGGTCCCATTTGCCTCCCTTAGATTCTGTGTTCTAGAATTAAACATATATTCCACATGTATGTGCACACGATGGCTGAGAGTTACTCTGACAATCCATAATGTTTTCCGACTGAAACTCCTGGAAGGCGAAAGAGCCGGGGGTTCAGAAAACAAAATAATGTTAAGATGCAAAGAGTAGAGCTCCAACACCGTGAATAAAACAAAATGGAATTTATTCAAGAGAATAGTTCCATTATTATTGTTTTATATAGCGCCATCATATTCTGTAGCACTGCACATTTAAAAAGAGTCTGCAGGAAAGCAAGCAGAAACACACAAAAGTCTAAAAAGAGGATTTTTAAACGTAATTATAAATCTAGTTGCATGTTCCGTCAGGAAGTGGAGTTACAACTACTGCTCAAGCTGTACTGGGTTTCTCAAACACAAAAACATTACAATATCTCCTTACAAGACAGCACCGGTGTCAGGGAAACATGTCCGGTGGCTCTTTCTTGGTTACTCCGTGACGCATTGAATGCCTGGGTAGCCATAAGACAATGGCTCTCCAAACCTCCCGGCATCCACTAACCAGGAGTAAACTGTGCGAAAGGGTAAGCTGGCTCCCGGTCCCACCCCCAGCTCTATGGAATATACAGCTACATTTACGGTGTATCAGGAGTTCAGTATATATGACTTGGCACTTAAATTCTGCTTTAATGTTACAGGAGACGTAGCCTGCTGCAGAGTACAGCCGCGGAGTCAACGCAAGCGCCAGTTATACCTCTACACGAAAATAAACGTAAAGAGTAGTTCAGTCATTTGATTTGACTTTACCATGTTTTAGAATATTGTAAGCTGTGCCCATTTATTACAATGTTTATGGGCAATAAACATAGCGGCCAATAAATGGACTTGCAACGATCCGCCAGATGATCCGATTGTTAGGTAGAAGACCAGCAGCCACAGACAAAAGTTTTCTAGCCTACTGACTGTTACACCTAGCTCTTTGTGCAGTCTAAGGTGATCTATCGGCTTCCTAAACTGACCAGTCATCTGCTGAGAATTCACCGATCCGTTTCCTTCCACAGCCTTTCCCTCCAAGGACAGCACGCACAACAAAAAGGCAGAAAGAGCTCCCGCAAGATCCTCTCACCAGATACGAGCGACTTTGGTGAAAAAGGAAATGGCAACTGAGACCCCAGCAAAAGCTGGGAAGCTGGTAACACCTGTAACCCCCCCCAAACACACCTGTAAC